>CABPRJ010002367.1:721829-908213 GCA_902439185.1 Cinara cedri | reverse complement strand
TGAAATAACGAAAGTTTACCGGATCACTTCCGGTCATTCACACAAATTTTTTCCCGAGTGAACAAATTGAAGAACTCTTATAAAAAAAAAAAAAAAAAAAAAAAAAAACAATTATAATAAAATTAAAAAACAGTAATAATAAACGAAAAGAGAAATATTGAAAAATGAGTACATTTTATGATTAATTAAATATCATTATAATATAATATAATAAGAATAATTATTGTGTGCTGGGGTAGGTATGTACAAAAGACTTAAAAGGTAATAAAGGTATATAATAATTATTATTAGCCATGTTCTCGCCCCTTTCCCCTGGTAATTATGTCTATAATTATTACTTTTTGTATTATATTTAAAAATGCATTAATTTTATTTTGTTTTGTTTTGTTTTTTTTTTTTTATCCGATTCGATAAATTTTTATTTTCCCAGAGGCTTTGTAAAAATATCGCGCAGTAAAAAGATTACGTGCTTTAATTATACAAGTATGCTATCTAGGTTATAATACAGTAAGTTTTTGTTTAAAATTTTATGGTAATATAATACGTAGAGGAGTGAACACGGAATCGTTTAATATTTAACGTCTTATTTATAAGACACCTATATAAAGTATTAAGGTTAAGTATCTAATTTAAAAAAAAAAAAAAAAATTAAACTAAATTTCCTCGAACAAAATAATAAAATTCCCTAGTTGTGCCTGTAATATAAGCCTAAGCAAATACGTGTTACTACTTTAATATATAGAATGGTTCGTTTATACAATAAAGAAACGAACGACATTATCAATAAACGAAGATTTTGAATAAATTTGTAGACCTTGGTCTACTTTTTTTCACACTTATTATTACGGAATCATTTAATGTCGGTGTTCTCGTTTGTCCTTATTCTGCATATAAAACCTATCTTATAACCATAAATAATACCTGTTTAGGTCTGTACAATATAAGATGATTATATAAAAACCGACTAGATAGCTGACTGTATGATTCGACTCGCATTTAGGAAGCTAACAGCCATCATAATAATTACTAAGAGGGCGAATTGAATTGATTAGCCCATAAAATAGTACTTGTTTATACTGTGGATTATGCGATAATATAGAAACAATAATTTACAATCGATTTCAAATGATTTTTGTACTACCAACATAGAATAAAGAATAGATAGGCCACGCGCGTACCTACACGGCTATACTGTAATAACGTACGCACCTGCGGCGTTCCAGAATAGGAAAGATTGATAGATTGAAGATTGTTCTCTTTTTGAAATTACGTTAAAATATTTTTTATTATTTTTTAAACTAAATGTAAGTCGTAAAAAAAAAAAAATGAACTTTATAAATTTCTATTCATTATTAATTTATTATTTGCCTAAGCAAATTATGGCATTAACACATATTAGTTCATGGGCTAATCAATCAAATTTGCCCCTCGGTATAAAGCTGAAAATTTACTCAGTTGAGTATCCGCTATCTAATCGTTTTACAATATCATCTCTGGTAAGGTTAGGTACTTGGAACGATATCAATCTAAAATCAACTGCGCATGCCGGATTAGGTTAGATTAGGTTAAGCCACTGGGTTTCAAAAATTATAATCAATAATTCCACATTGATATTAAAATCATGACAAATAAAATTCATTATTATCTAGATAGGTATTTAAAACGACCCATTAAAAACAAATTATCAGAATCTAAATTTTAAAAACGAGCTGATACTGCTGATTGGTGTACCACTGATGTACGTAGAAAGTTGAGAATAGAGGATACATAAAGTTATTTAATTTATACATATAGGCAACGATAAACCATTGCTAATGAAAAATGATTCAGAGGAAACTTCAGTAGTACATGTTTTGAAAAGCCGTAATATGACGATTTTCGACGAAATTTGATATTAAAGTATTAAAAAAATTCAAGAATACTACACTATACTCAACTTGTTACTGATAAATGCAATTTAAAACGAATGTCCAGTAAAACTGTCTAGCATTTCTTTTTGGTCAACCAATTTTATCTACAGGGTACCTACCAAATAAAAATTACTTATAAAACTCGAAATATTAAAATGTCTATAAATAGCTCGAAAACGGACAAATGTTTTAAAAACTGTACCTAGTCTATAAGAGTAAATATTATAAGATTTTTGTCCAGATTTCAAGCCCTACAAATATTTTAACAGAATGAAATTTAAAAAGAATGAAATTGAATATAAAATTTAGACGGGATTTATAGAAAAGGGGAATTTTTAGATGATAATCCTAATTAAATACGGCTCCTGCCACTCCGGCATAAATCCCGTTATAACTCTTATAACTCGTAAACGGCAAATCCGACAACTGGTCTGAAAATAAATTCGGGGAATAATTTGACGTTTGAAAATTACAATTCGATATATTATTATATTTGTGACGTACGGGACAAGGGCGAATGTATTGCGAATGCGATATTTCTAACGGTTCTGTACATAATATGTTAAAGAATTATAACAATATTCATTGAAGAAATAAAACCGAAACCAATTTTACGCGAAATCTTTGTTGGTATAGTCTCTAGATAGCGTTAAACGAAATTCACCCCGTATAATACATTCGATTTCGATCGCAAGACGATGTTAAAATACAATTAATAATTTATTATTCGATACGAGGGAGTAGTTTTATCGTGCGCAGTGCTTTTGCAGTTGTAAAATCCAATAAAAAATATCCGGTGTAATTATTAACAATTATTATTATACTCGAATACGATAATGTAACCGCATCAGCAGTTAAGTATAACTGGTATACTAATAATTATTATTAATAAGCGACGGTTTTTAAAATGTTAAGTCACTGCGACGACAGTTTCTGCGACGATAACGTTTTTTTGTAATTTTTTTTTCCCCCTATATTGAATTGGAATATTTTAATATAAAATAATAATTATTATCATTAATAATTTTTTTTTTTTATTTTCGAAGAAGTGAGTACTTTCTGAAAATAATATTATTATACTGCAAAAATACATTATTATTAATTATTGTATTTTTGTTAAACGCAACGAGGTGAATAATATTGTACCCTATATATATACTTCAAGTAGTTATATTCGCATTTTAATATATTATAATGCAATATATAAACCTTTAGATTAAATTTAATAATGAAATAATTAATAATTATGCAAACAACTCGTTGAACGTTTTGAACGTTTAATGAAAAATAATTACACGTGGTGTCCCACGAAGGTACATCCATTGTAATATCTCGGGAGATAATAAAGATAATCGAATTGTGTTTTAGATTCGGAGTGTAACGATAGATTTTTATTGGTTTTATCATCATGTGTGTTTTATTTTAATTTCGTTTTTTGTGTCTGTGAGGAAGTTTTCTACCGGAAATCTTGTTCTGAATATGCATCATGTGTAGCACCTTTTCTAAAATCTAATTTTTTCTAATTATTGAATTGTTAATTGTTAATTTTTCAAAATAATTGAGAAAATCGGGAAATACAATTGTAGGTTAGATGGTAAACTTTTACTGCATGCCACGGCGTTACCGATTTCACTGTTTCATTGTTATCCTTTTTTTTTTCTTGTTCATTACCTATTGGGATAAGTTCTACAAATATTTTATACTTCAATTAATTTTTTGTGGTTTAGTGAAAAATTTAAAAACATTATTTTATTTTATTATTTTTGAAAAATTTGAACATAGCCATTTTATAAAGTTTATTCGCTAGAATTTTTGACGTATCGACTTTTATTTTCATGATTTTCGTGATTTTTAAATATTATATAAAGTTCAAAGAAAAAAAGTGTACAGTTAATTAGCCATTATAATAGTAATTAATTAGCGAATACAATTATATCCTGCTGCATAATTATAGGTACATTTCTCTGAACTTTAAAAATAGGTAGTAGGTTAATTTTTACGAAAAGTTTAAACGAATATAAAACCAAAATTATGATAACTATAGTCCAAATATTTTTATAGTGACATGAAAACAACTTATGGTGACTTTTTTTTTTATCAAATTTCTTAGTATTTTTTTGTGTGTCCAGGTAGTTCATCTACAAAATACCAACAAAAACTGAAAAACTAAAAAATGTCAAATAACATTGTGCTATTTATAAGGGCTAATATTAAGTAAACATTTTAGGGCCTCTACGATTTTTCCTTATGAATATATATATATTTATATGATATAAAAAATTAAATATAATAACAATACCGTTATTATTACCGTTTTCCCGATTATTGAGAAAAATAAAAGTAATTATAATAAATAGCCTTCTCAATTATCCAGATATATAAATTGTCTACCATTAAACACTCTTTAAATTGGTATAAGAACAAAATTCCCGACAGAAAAAAAAATTGATCTTATACTTACGCTTTTACAAAAAACTACTTCATTGCCCAAAAATATTTTATTTTTGTTTTACCACTTAGTGCAATTCATATTAAACCTCGGGTTAAAATTTCAAGTATTTATGTTTAACATAATAATTTTATTCAATACAATNACTAAAAAATGTCAAATAACATTGTGCTATTTATAAGGGCTAATATTAAGTAAACATTTTAGGGCCAATCATAGTGAAAACATTTGTTTTTTCACAATATACTGAAATTATTTCTGTGCAGCGTTTTACATTTTGTACCGTATACTTTTGGATCTAATATACATTATTTTACGCTTTGCTGACAAAATTGAATTTTTATTCTTAAAAAAAAAAAATGTCTATGTTACCATGTGTTAAGAAATTATGACGTTTCCTTAAAAACGTAGCACGCGGGTCATCTCTCGACTCATCTAAATACTGATTATAGAAAAACCAATAATAAAATATCGCTTGCTACGCTCAAAAATTAATACAAAAAACAAGAACAAAAAATGTATTCTCTCAAGACGATAGACTACGAACTATTTTTTTTTTTCAAATTGTGTAATTAATTCAATTATTATGCCTGTATTATGAATACTCCGCGATAGTAATATTATTTAACATAAATTACATACAAAATTCTATCTGATATTCAACGTTTCGCGGCACTCAGTTTAAATCATTTTATTATTTACACTGCTGTTATATTACATTTTTTTAATACGCCGAAGTTTTTTTTTTTAATTTCCGAGTGGTTAACCTAATTAGTCGGCAGGAGGGGAAATTGTTTCCGCAATAGATGTACTTAGTGTGATTTTTAATTTTGAAACGGTTTTCGTTCTTTTTTCATCAGGCGGGCAGGTATACAAGAAGATGTAATTATGGTGCACGTATGATTATGATATACTTGTATTATTATATCGATGATTTTTTTAAGCGTGAGAATAGTATTTCGTTTGTTTAATCAGTGTTGCGTACTGTACCTATGTAAATAAATTATAAACTAATTTTGTATTGTAATTTAACGTCTTTTTAAACGGAACATGAGATTAATTTTAATCGAATCACAGCAAAATAAAAAACACAATGGAAAATAATGAAACCGTTAATTACGAAAACATACGTTTTTCCAATTGTTACAACGGCCGTACGCACTACGCACTGATGAGACAAAGAAAAGATGTTAAATTTGGAATTCAGAGCAAGATTTTTGGTAGAAAAACTCAATTTAAAAAATGTAAAATACAATATAATGAAACTGTTTAATCAAACAATTAGGAAAATCTAAAAATTGACGTTTCAATACGCCGACTAAGTTTAAAATTCGGCAAAAAAGCTCTCTTATTTGGAGTAAGGTTTCCGGTAGATTCTGTAACAAAATGGCATAAACAGTTTGAAATTTTGAATATTTCGCAGCTCCGCGTCGTTACATACGGTTTTTGATCGCATGTATTTTCTATTATTTTGAAGTAACGTACTTGCAGCTAAATATTACTGTAGTAAGAAATATGAATAAATCACGAACGCGTTTTTACGATCGTTTACTAACATTTTGTATTTTTTTTTTTTTTTTAACGGATTGTCCGCGGTTATTAATAGTACCAGCCGCAGGGTTCAGAGTAAATATTATATTTATTACCAACAATATTATGATGAAATTCGACGTCGATAATTCAAATTTCGTTTTTAAACGAACCGGGGGATTACGGGGATTACAGGGGAAAATATATTCTATAATAATATTATACCGAGTGAAAAATATCATATTATACGATTGTATGCGTATTATGCGTGGGTGCAGCGGCTAAGTATAGGTATATTACAATATTCGGGGTAGGTATGTAAAAGTATATGCTGCTCAGTGTAGAAATCTCACTGGAGAAATACGCAATCTATATAGACTCTATATAATATCATTTTATTAGAGATAGTTCAAATATTTACCATCTTTACCGGTAAAGACTTAATCGGTATCTATCAGATGATTCCGGAGCAAAACATGTTCTATTTTTATTGTCTAGATGAATTATTTCACTTGTCTGCGTTTCGGCAACGCTGTTGCTGCGTTATGACTGTTCGCGAACGAAGAAAATGATTTTAATATTATTGTTAATATTCCCCAGGACTGAGAAACCGTCCGATTCGTTTTATTATTTTTTTTACTACACTAAAATCACCGTCTCCACCGTCGCTGTCGCCGCCTTCGCCGGTATTACGATATACTCTGGGGGAAAAAAAAAACAAAACGATATCGCGGCATCCGCGCACACGAATTAACTACGTAGGGGACTGAAAACGAAAACCCGCCGCCGCCGACTAAGTCTCGTCCGTTTTCGCTCTACGTATGGAATACATACTGTTTATAATAATATACAACATAATAATAATAATAATAATAATAATAATAATAATATTCTATACAATTATATACCGACCGAAAGGCGCCGAATGAAACGTTTATTTGGTTTACATTTTACCGTAAAAACTATAATACTGCAGATATGGCTGACTTCGGTTTTTTTCCCCGGTAATCTCGTCGTACCTATTTAAAGAGAGGGGGGAAGAATTCGAAAAACCAAAACGGGCACTCGGGGTATTCGGCGAAAAATCGCGATGGCTTTCACCGTGATGACCGCTCCTTACGGTCGTTACTCGATGTATTCTATCAGTATTATTATTATTATTATTATTATTATTATTATTATTATAATTACAAGTATTATTACTAAACATCACGCAATACGTACCCGGTGATGATGGGTACAGACGAAAAAAAAAACGAAATACACGGTACCGTCGGTTTTTATATTTTGTTTGCGTCCCGGTGTTTCGACGCGACGATCGCGAGTATAAAACCAAAAAGAAAAATAACAAACGATTGCGGCGTGACCGACCGGTAGATAACGACGGTAACGACTGTGACTTGTACCGCGGCGTGTTTGGGAGCGCGAAAATTCCACGTCCACCGGTGCCGCCAAATCGGAGGCGCCGGCGCCGCGCGGTCTGCTCTCTCCAGCAAACTCACGCCCCGCGCCACCGCGTCTGCACCGACCACGATACCGGTCGAGTATATTATATTGCTGGCGAAGTAGAGGCCGGTTCTGCCGAGACCGGTACAGTGCCGTGTCTGTAGGGATTTTAAACGCCAGCGGATGTGCCAAATTGTCATTCGTAAATGAATCGTAGAATTATTTTCTTCTTTGGCCGGCGCGGCAATTGGAATTTAAGGACCGAATCCAAAATATCCAATTTTCAACCGACAAATCAACCTGCACGAATTCCTTGAAATTCGACCGAAATATTAATATATTCATTTGACGATTAAATTACCAAATAAGTGATCATAGTTGTTGCGTTCAAAAGCCAATTTCGGGGGATATGACCCCTATAACCCTGCGCACGTCACTGGACCGGTGTGACGGCGAAAATTGTGTTATTTGACTCCTTTCCCTTCTCCGGAAAATTATCGAGGGTTTAAATTTTCACTAGTGAATCAACAATTACGGGGATCAATACAATCAACGGCACACCAGTGTAGTTAAGTTCTACCAAAACTATTATACTTGGCCGATGCATATATTTTATTCCATAGATATTAATGACACGGATAAGCCACACGTTTATATGATTAGTTCAATGTAGGCCGCGGTCCAAGTGTGGGCGAGCGTTGGGAGCACGCGTAACATAGCATAAGGGACGTAATGAAGGTTTATTTTATTATCATTGTTCTTAGTAGTGTGCATGCCGATGTTTATGACCGCAAATATACCTATGCAATTTTACTTAGTAATGAAAAATGTTAGGAGATTATTTTGTCAAACATTAAAATGTAGACCAGAATGTTTCTTTGGTCTGGACGCACAAGTTTTTCCACATTGTTGGCAGATTTGTTGATAACATATACCCAGATATTTTTGACAACAAAATGAAGCTAATCGAGGGTTATTCACGACAAAAACTCGCGATTGGAATTAGCCAAAGGTCCGCTAGGACAAAGCTATATTCAGGAAAAATATTGGCTGTTTGAAAAATTTCACATTTGGATTTATAATGATTGGGAGAATTTCGGAATAAATGAGAGTATAAAACATTAGGTTATGAAAAAAATTGGTACAATTGAAGGGGTTCGCTGGCCAATAGTTACAACCAATCAGGGCTTGCTATTAAAGGTTCTAGTCTGTGACAATTCACGTGGTATTCTTATGCATGCGACTGGGTCTCTTTAATTTTTGTGTGAAGGCATTTTCGTTGTTTTACGTTCAGATGATATGGATACGGTCAAGGATACCGGAACCAAATAACGGTCGCCGCGTCCACTGCAACAGGTGAGAGGTGCGCTTAAAACTGCATTCATCGTGATATTATTATCACACGCCAACATATATACGAAATTGGATTTCATACCACGATGTATATAGTACGGTATGTGTATAACAGGGAGTGATGATGTGAGGGATAGATCTCCTCCAATATTTTTTTCTTCTTACAAATAACTAAAAATTTATTTTTGTTACATTTACAGGTTCCTGTACTTAAAATTATTTAACTTAAAATTGATATCCCATACCTGGAACAAATGCCTTAGTTTGACACTGCCTCGTACGACCGACTGCAGAATACGTTTTTTGAACGACACAGTGAAATTCGACTGTTTATAGATAATTGGTACTAAGTCAATTTGTTATTATTACACGATAAGAAATGTGCCTTAGAAAAACGTGTAAATGAAATTCTCGAATAAGAAAACAACATATATTTGGATTACCAACTCTCCCAATACTGTCACTACTGTACCCAGTGGTATATTGCCAACCTTTTTTTTTTTTTTTTGCCAGGTTGAGGCATTTACACTATTAGACGGCCAAGTCCACCAAAATCATTCTAAGCAGCGAGTCCTAATATAATAAATTATAGAGACTAATATTATAGAAATCGTGTGCTTCTAGGAGGTGGAAATCCCCGTAATAGGAAGTGAAACCTTCTCTGTAAATACGCCACTGCTAAAACCTAACTACAATGGAAATTATGAATAATAAATAAAATAATATGTAGTTTTCTTTCGAAAAAAAAACTGTAAAATAATTCAAATGTCATAGAATATAATAATATTATTAATAATTTTTATTAGTCACGCATTTTAATAATATTGTTTTTTTTTTTTTAATACATTTTAGAACCAGTAGGGCTTTTTTCCACATTAGTTTTTTCAACCTCTCTGATTCCGTTTAAGTTTAATCGATATTATATAATATTATATAAGTAGGTGCGTTGATTTAATTTTCTCGTATACGAAAGGCTGAAAGGTTTTATTTTCTTTCAAATAGCTATCTACGTGTTTTTCGTCCAAAGCGTTTCGAGAAGCTCTCCGGCGTCGGAGAATTTCACTCTTTGAAAAGAGGAAAAACAAAACGATATTGGGTATGCGTCCCCGTTCGAAATTCTTATCGTTTCTTTTATCCAACGGCCGGTTCGACCGCAATATATTATAGTATTAGATTTAATTTTCTCGTGCGGGGATATTTTTTTTATACACCTACGTTTCTCAAACAAAATACTACTGCAGTATATACTGTAGTGTACTGTCTAGTAGCAATGTGTTTTTATTTTGTGGTGTTCAGGGGGAATTTATACCGCCTGGGAAAACAAATCTTACGAATTTTTCAGAATAAACTATACGT
This sequence comes from Cinara cedri, assembly GCA_902439185.1. Lineage (NCBI taxonomy): Eukaryota > Metazoa > Arthropoda > Insecta > Hemiptera > Aphididae > Cinara > Cinara cedri. Next base: position 898,169 of record CABPRJ010002367.1, on the reverse strand, counting down.
TTTAGGTTTCTCAAAATTAGTTTATTGGGTTTCTAAACATACATACGTTGTTTTTTTTTATTTTAGTATAAAGTTGGCTCCGTATGTCCGCAAAAGTGCATATGGTTACGGTTGTTGATTTGGTTGAAAACGATATTTTATAGATTATTCACACAATTATTATTATTGTTAATTCCATTATTCGCTTAATTATGAATGTTAAATATAAACCCCTATACTAGCCTATAAAAATAGATTCCCAAAATATAATTAGTTTAGGAATTTAAAAAATGCTGTATTTTGAATGTCATAGTAATTACCTGATGGGGCGTCGGCTAATTACAAATTCAGATATTTGATTTATTTAGGTTTCTACACATACGCATAACGCATACTATACGTCTACACTGAATTAGCACATTCTTTCGGAATTGTTAATATGCAATTGTAGTTTATTGTTTATAATACGATTAGAAACTGGGAACTTTGCACACTCGCAAAGTGGGCATTCCTAATTCGTTTAAACATAAGTTAAGATAGGTAACTTATGACCTCGCCGTTTGTTGGTAGTTACTTCGTATGGTTACGGATGTTGATTTGATTAACAAGGATATAGATATTATTCGCATTACTATAAAAAGATTATTATTATTATTATTATTAGTTAGAATAGGTATAGTAAATTAATAATTATTATTAATTGCTTTAAGAGTGCAGCGAGATGAATGACCAACAATCGGGGTCTTCGTAATATGTGCTGCCTGCCCGGTACTTTTTAATTTAAATATTTTGAGTATTTAATCTAAATACATACGAGGCAAATTTAAAAAATAAACGGACATACTTCGCACATTGGGTGGGACACTGTTGTAGGTGAGAAGTTGGGAATGTAGAGGAGAAATTTAATGTATATCTATACGAACGAATTATTATTTATTGCTAACAAAAAACAATTCTGAATGGAGTTCGGTTTTACATGTTTCAAACGGCAGTTATATTTTTACTATTTTGAAATAATGCGTTTCTTACATTTTCCCGTTTTCCCTATTTATTATGAAAACTCTTAAAAATCAAAATAACGCTTTTTAAGTACCACCCCAGTCAAATTTCGGAAAAAGTGCTACATTTTAAAATCGGAGCAAAATTACAGATAGACAATTTGCCACAGAAAAAAAAAATAAACATCACTATAAAACCAATACATTCCTCACTCCGCTCAAAATCTAAAATTAAGTGGTGTATAATATCATCCACATCACATACATATATAGTTTATTCACTTATTATAATCGTATTTTTCATGAAATGGATATCCATTTCAAAAATTACGATCATATCGTGTTCGTCAAATTTAAGTTCATGAAATGGACACATATTTTATCCATTTCATGAAGTGGGAACTCTTATTTTACACATTGTATTTAAAATATTTTTTTAAAAAATTAAAAAACTGTTTTAAGTGGGAAATTAGGAAGTTTGTACAGATAAATTAATTTAATTTATATCGAAAAACGATTTTGAACGACGTTTGGTTTTACATTATTTAAAAAGCCGTAATATTTAAGATTTTCTTCAAAATTCTAGTTTCCGATATTGAACGGAAATATTTTTGTATAAATATTAATAATTTTTTTTTTTTTCATTCAAATGATTTGTAGAAATGAGTAAGTACTTAATAAAAATACAATATTATTATTATACTGCTAATTAATTTAATTATGCAATTTGCATTATTATTAATTATTGTATTATTGTCAAACCCAACGAAGTGAATAATTTAGTGTACGCAAGTTCCAGTTATATGCCTACTTCACGTAGTTATATTATTCACATTTAAATTTATTATAATATAACGTATAAACTTTGAGACTAAATATAATATCACAATTATTAATTAGTGCAAATAACTCGTACAACGTATTGAATATTTAATAAAACATAATTATATTAGTTTTCAAAAAAAAGAGCCGATACTGCAGATGAGTGTGCCACTGTTGCAAGTTGAATGTTGAAAAGGCAAGATAAATAAAGTTACTGAGTATGCATGCCTAGAATTTCATATAAGTACTTCAAGGATTTAAAAAAAAAATTCCTCAATCATTTATAAATTAAAATATTTATGATTTTACGTTTAAGCAATAAACATAGGTTAGGTTAGGTTGCAACATTCTTTTAAAATTTTATATGATCATTTTAAAATATGCATTTAGAAACCGGGCATTTAGCATGCTCGCGGAGTGTGCTTTCTTAACTCGTTTTATTTAAATATAAAAATAATAATTTTGTTAAGTTATTATTATAATACTTTTGTATTATAATAATAATAATATAACTATGATAACTCTTATTATTATCGTCACGAAATACATTTTTCGGTTTTAGTAATTTTAGTTTTAAACTATAACGTAACAAATTCGCAACCTATTCCATAAAACCGTCTTCTCATCTAAGGTTCGTATACGTTTACTTAAATACGGATATTTCGTATAAGTATAATACGTTTCCTTTTTATTTCCCCCTATAAGAGACAAACTACTTAAGAGGCCAAGAGTTTGAATGTAAATTGACTGCCGCAGCCGTGTAACAGGGCCTAGGTAGATACAATAATAGCATTCTCTATTAGTTAAAAATATATTAAACCTGTTTATGAGTTTTCTTACCCCGTCATGAAATATCGTCATTGCGGGTCGTCGTCTCGAACGTTAAGAGTTTTCACGGTTAAAATGTTCTCGCGTATTATAGAAAACTTTTTCACAATATAACGCTTGACGTTATTATTTTTTACAACGTTATTCTCCCTAATAGCTGTCAACTGTAATAATAAATAATACCTATACGTTCGAAGTATTATTATTATTATTGTACACTTCGATGAGTTCGTTGTAAAACAAAATTAAAATATATTCATGATGAAATTCGTTCGAGCAATATTCGACGAAAAAACAATTCCTCAAGTACACACAAAACTTAATACCACTGCGGGTGACGTTCTTTAGATAATAAACAAAATAAATACAGATCACAATTTGTACTTATCTATCAGCTGTAAAAGCCTAGTTACGAATAAACTTTAGGCCTTTTTGTCATCCAAACTCATAGTTTGGATATTAATGATAATTTATAATATTTACATACTATTCTAAAAATTTCATTTTCTGTCAATCAATGCGATTATATTGTGTGATTTACTATAGTGACCATGGACGTATAATGGAATATTCTACTTCATTGTAACTTCGGTAGTCGTAAAACGATTAAATATTTCGGTTAATCAATAGCTTATTGAGCTATTATATTTGACTGATCATAACGCTGACATTTTTGGTGTTGGTTTTCCAAAAAATGCATAATTTATTTTTTAAACATTAAATGAAAACGTTTCAAAGTATTAATATACATAAAATAATATTTATTCTCTACTATATAGTTTTAAGAATTTTAATATGTATTTTTTTTTAAAAATTCGTAGTATATTTCTATATGATGCCGTGGAGATTCGACTTGTACACTGATGGTGCACAATCACACATATCTATGTAACAATAGTGTTATAGTAACTGCGACGATAACATTGAGAAAAAACACCCACAACTAAAATAATAAAAATACGGACATACTTCGCACGTGGATGTGCCACTGTTGTAGCTGAGAAGTTAGGAAAGTAGGAAAAAGACGGCAATTAAATGTATATCTGTAAGCAACGATTAACCGTTGTGAACGAAAAACCGATTCTGAGCGAAGTAAAATTGCTGGTAGAAAAGTAGTCCAAAGAAAAAAAAATAAAAATCTTTGTAAAATCAATACGTTTCTCGCTGTGTTTAGAATATAAATTAGGTACACAAAATAATAATCCGGGAAAATAAAATTCACATTTTCCAAGCTTGTTATTGTATACTTACGAGTTATAATATTATCTTTTGTTCTACACAATTGAAATTAAATAACATTATTGGACGTTTGGAAAATTGTCTACAATATTAGCACGCCGAAATATAAAATACCGTAATATGCGGATCATCACGATTGGAAAATTGTGTGTCAAAGCCACTGTTCATTACCGTTAACCATTTTTTTCCCCCCGTCAATCAGATAAAACGATTTTTTTTCACGGAGTAAACTTTCATTAAATTTACAAAATATATAGTCTTTATAAAATAATAATGCGCGTTATACGTCTTACAGAAACTACCTGTAAAACGCAGTATTTATACTCGAAGAAATATTATTGCATTCGACCTGTTTATTTCGTATAATGACATCACACAATTATCACGATAATTTTACCTACATCCCGCCGAGTAATTTTTATATTATCCGTTAGTCTTCGGTTGAATTGAATAACGGGTGTATTTTTATTGTAATCAGCGGCGCAATCGGTGGTCATTTTCTGCAATGTGGACAGGGGTGGAGGGAGGGTAATGAAGTTATGCATTTCTAACACATTTTCGGACAAGTTATTGGGATAGTAAATTATTAAATACGCGTACCTATATAAAATTACGTGAAAAGGTCTGTGTAATTGCAATTCAAATTATGCAACTATGCACCGTTATGCGCAGTGTATCCGGATCTTGAACTCTGGGGGCTTTGGTGCTAAACATAACTTTTGGGTCCCCTCGGGAATAAATTCCACCCGTGTTTATTTATTTTTAATAAAAATCAATGTTGTCGACTCTACGTATTACATCAAAAGTAGTATAACATTTGGTGTTGACATGTCGGCGTCACAATACGTGTCGTGACAATAATATTTGTATACAAATAGACCACACGGGAAATAACTTTTACAACGCACAATAAACTATTTTTAGCCGTTACAAAGCCGATATTATTATCGTTTATCATTTCGAGGGAAAAATAATTCAAAACAATTTCAAACCGAAATCCAATAAAACTACAGTAAAACTCGCTTAAGACGCTCCACAAGGGACCAGCTCAAAAGAACGTCTTAATCGGGAAAACGTTTTATGCTAGAGTCGAAAATAATAACCGTTAAAATATCTAGTTTATTTATTAACATTATTCAATATTAAACATAATCAAACTGACAATAAGTTTATACACAAATACGTATTATTGTTATCGTTATTACTATGTGCGCAATAATACTCATTTAACAAATTAATATCTGTCGATTAACTTCCCTAGGAAAGAAAGAGTTTACTTTTGCTCGTTTCAGATTCTGAGTGCGAGTTGAAGAAAAGAAATTTTCGACGCTGCACACACTTCAACATATTTCTTTGAAATGTTTAGCTTGTCTGAAATTGATAGCGCTTTACGGCTTATTCCACTAGAATCCACCATAACGAAATCACTATCGACATGAAATTATAAATACGAACTTTCCTATGAACGGCACTACACTAAACCATAACACTCGTTATTTCATCATACGATAAATAAGTATACGAAAACGAGTTATACTGTCGCCCATTTTCTATATTATACATGTTCACCATCAACTGATGATCAAAAGAGGGACTTATCCGATTATATACAGAAAACCCGAGCGCCTAATAAGCTGGTTTTTACATTGATATATATATATATACATACATAGGAAATGTTTAAGGACCCGTGAAAAACATCGTCTTATGCGGGAAAACGAGTTGTACTATATTTGAAAAGAAAATATCAATCCATACATGTTACTATTTTAGTTTATTATTTATTTTAGGCCCACAAATATTTTGGAGTGCGGGGTCCTAGTGCAGGTCCTTAGTTCTAATATGCATTAGCATATTCCGAGTATAGACCCAACCGTTACTAACGACCGATTGATTATACACGTCAGAAATCGCCAAATTGGAAAAAAATTGTTTATGTAAACAAATATAATTACGATTAAAAATAAGCCAAGTTCAAACGGGTTTACTTATCATATCCATACATAAAATAATATGAACCAAAAACAAATAATTTATAATGTATAGTTGGCAGTTAATTAAATTTGTATTATTATTGTAATTGGTCATTACATTATATTGTACATTACCGTAGCCATTTTTTTTTTTTCAGAGGGAGCACTTATCATTTTTGTATAAGTTATCATATTTTTTTGAACGATATATACGTCGAAATAACCAATAAACAAAAAAAAGGAGCTATATTTTTGCTATCGGGTAGTCTTTTCTTTTAGTTTTAGATTCTGAGCGGGTCAAGGAACGTAATTATTTTTTTTTTTTTTTAAAGTTTCGAATCTCTCGTCGTTTTAATTCATCCTAAAATTTAGTTAAGCAGCTGTACAATACTTTTACAAATCATCTAAAAATATTAGGTACCCGTAATGAATTCTGTTTTCGACCATGAAGTTATAGAAATACATTCTTCCGGGAAAAAAAAATAAAACAAAAAATACCTACCTGCCTATTCAGAGTAGATATTATGATAGTGTTAGGGTATACCTATATTTTTTAAAATATTATTGATTTGTATTATGATTATAATAATAATACATTCTGACGAACTAAATAATATTGATAAAATAAAAAAAAAACCATCTATATTACACGTATTGTATATATAAATAAATTGTATAATAATAATAATAATAATAAAAGAACAATAATACTGTACATTGAAATATCTATAGCTATAATATATTAAAAATTGTGAATGTACATTAATTTTTTTTTTTTTTGTAACATATTCAATCGATAGTAATATATACACGTATAAGTAATGAGTAGGTATAATAATAGGTACATTATATTATAACAAATTGTATGACACGATATTCACTATTCAATCAGATGAGTGAGATTTTTTTTATGTTTAACAAAATTATATCGCACGTGTGTGTTTTACGATTATAGCGCAAACTGAATTCTATATAAAAAAAAAAAAAATGCTTAAATTTATTAATCCCGTTTAAAAAAATCTGAGCCGAAGAAAAAAGTCAATGAATTTAAACTTTGAACAATACGGAAAAACGTAAACCAACTAGTCCGAAAAATTACTAGACTGAGATGAACACGGCTATGAGTTAAATATTTTAGATTCTGAGTAGAGCGAAGAAGCTTATAGTTTTACAAAGATATTCATTTTTTTTTTCATTGTTTTTATTATCTGTTCGCAACTTGACATACTTGACATGATCAAAATGTATATTTACCTGCATGTTAGTATAAGCTGTTTAGAAAAGAGTATTTCATATTGCATGACGAAGAGACAACCGCGGTGGAATATCGAAGGGCGTGGTGAACGACGAAGAAGTGAACTTTAGAACAGGGTGAGATGGAGGGAAGTGTGTTATCGCGGCAATGAACCTAAACGTCCTCTAAGTAACCGTGAGCCCGGTCGACGTGGTAATATATCGACTGATAATATATCAGAACAATTGTATAGAAGACGTGATAGTAGAGTTAATTTCTATAGGATCTACTGTGAAAGCGCTACACGACAGTAATATTGACCTATAGTAATTGCAGTATAAGTGTTGATGTGGCGATGGTGGTTACTGGTACTAGTTATCACTCGCAAAATTAACAACTATCATGCGATCATCATGATAGCTTGATAGTTGTTGTTTGTACTACATGGTTCAATAGTTACTATCACTCTTTATACATGACGGATTAGTTTTCTATAGTATATTATAACTATCACGGTCGTGAATCTCGCAACTTTCATGGTATATCAACTTTCATCGTATGGACCAGTCTTATTTACATACCTCCAAAGATACGGTGTTCAAACATAATATTTAAACACATTTTACAATTCGTATACGAATACGAAATGTAGTTTATTAATTTATGTTCGTGTAGATCATTGGGGAGGGGAAACACCTCTCTGAAATCAATAAACTATAGTTATTCGGAGATATGCAAAATGTAATTAAGCAGCCGTGCTGCCGTTGTTTTTATTCTGCTAACCGAGTCGTGTGCGCATCATATAAAACTACAGTAAGTTCAGTGCTTTTTCTTGTTTCCGTACAACGAAAGATGTTACCAAGTTTCACTATAAAAACAATAATAGTACCAGCTCCTATATTTTCATATTTTATTTTAAACATACCGAACGCGTTCGTTAAAAGTGGTGTTTTAGATTTACTCATTAAATTATATCATGTCGTTTCTTAATAATTATTTACGTGCTTATTCTGGAAATATATAGCACACATTTAAATAGTATTTTCGTCTAGAGTGTAATTCTAACGCGTGTCTGCCGCAGTATTTATAGCATAGCGGGGCGTAAGTTTTAATAATGTTTTCAATAAAATTATATACCAACTATTACGGCAAATTAAAAAACACCCACTAATTTAGTCAATTAATCAGCTTGTTAGGTAAATACTTTTTGAGTGAACATTAATTTCAGGGACCTTGTGTAAACGAATAAGTATAACGTCTTGAGTTTTAGAGTTTTAAGTCAAGTATAGAGTACCTACCTACATACTTTTCGATTGTAATAAAAACGAAACTGCTGAAATATAGACTAGCTATTTGCCTATACATATAGGAAAGTATATTACAATATTACAGTACTATTATAGTGGCAGAATTATTAAGTAGTAAAAATGAATATCTGTTTTTGAATTAAGTGCAATAACAGATAACTTCGTGGAGTAGTTGAATATGAAAAAAAATAAAATTAAACTTGACGTATTTGGTTGATTAAATGGATCCTTCAATAACGAGTCACTCCTTTATGCTAATATAAATTAATATTTCATTTCGCCCTTTCAAAGATTGATTTAGATTTTCTAATATATTTATAGTAGGAAACGCGCGGCAGCACAGAGATAAGTCGGTGCATGCTAAGTAAGTTTATGTCTTATAAACTTCCTTACTTATTTACTTACTAACTAACTATACTCTTAGCACTTTATAGTTAGATTTGGTAAATGGCGTCTTAAACATTTCAGAGTTCATCGATTATTCCTATTAGATAGACAGGTATATACAGGGTATCCCACCACCTTCGATGGATTTTTCTGGAGCAGTTAAAATTAAATTTTTTTCGTTCAATCAGATTTTTTTAAGAAGACATCTATTTAGAGAAAAATTTAATTTTTATTTTCACCACTAAATTTATAAAAAAAAAAAATGTATTTATTCACTTTACACAATTTTCAAAAAAAGCTCTTTTGTAAATTATTCTAAAAGTATCATACATTTATATCCGATCAATAGTTTTCTAGTAACAGCCGTTTTAATATCTAAAATGTTTAATTTATAATACAATAAATCAATTATAATATAATCAACAAATGTTTCCTATCGCGATCCTTCCACAGTAGTCTCGGTTTTCACAGCTTTCCTCAGAAATCAAAACAGCTATTGCTAAGAAACTGTCGATCAAATATAAATCTATGATATAATAAAACTTTTAGAATCTATTTTACAAAATGGTTATTTCTGAAAATTGTGTAAAGTGAAAGACTATAATTTTTTTTAGAAATAGGGGATAAAAATAAAAATTTAATTTTTCTTTAAACAGATACCCCCCCCTCTCCCAAAGGAAAGCTGATTGAAAAAAATTCTATATTAACGGCCCTAAAAAACAACGTCAATCATGGTGGGACATACTTTACATTCAATTCTCAATCCTATAGATCAAATAACAATTATTGTGCTTATAACCTTATCATGAAAAGTTACACGGTTATAGTCATGTGAGGTACATATATATTCTGGTGGCGTAATTAAGAGTTGTTCTTGAGAGGGAGGATACATTAAAAAAAAAAAATACTAAAAATTAAACTCCTTACCCAGGAAGTCATGATAAGAAGCCTCCCTCCCCGGCTTTGCCTAAAAGTTTAATAAAAATTAAACTTTAGGGCTATTTCAAAAGGTTTTCTTTTTAACTCCTTCAAATAGTGTCTATGTAAAGGCTGTAATTGTACGGAAAATAACTGACCGGAATGATAAAAATGACAGAACGTTACACCATGAAATGTAAAATTACGGAACTAGACAAATGCTGAATATAAAATCACGATTAATAATATCCAGGGACGCAACATCACCGAACGTCATTTTGCTGAAAGTAAAATGATGGAATGTGAAATACAATAAACCAATGATTCTCAACATAACGTCTATGAATCAATCATACTAGGTAGTACCGGTACATTTATCAGCTACCGTAAACGTCATTTTGATCTAACCATAAACATTAAATTTGTAAAACATACATTTGATCTATGTGGTAACAGCTTGGCCATAGATTATTTAATCACGACCAGTGACCACAGACATATACATTATTTATATGTTTGTGATCCACATGGTTTAATATTTTAGGTACCAATTATTATCTCTGTCAACTCAAAAAAAAAACAAATAATAATAATAAATACCAATGGGCGTAATTTTCAACGGATGGTATACACGATATTTCGGCTAACGTTTATAAATATTTACTCTACGAAACTTAATATATAAAATACTGGAGCCCATGTGTACCCTGAGAGATTAACGGACGGGCATAATATAATATAATATTTTATAACTGATTAAGAGCCGGTTGGGAAATTTAGCCAGATGTATTCATCTCGCTCCAACGACGGGTCTTTTATATTTTTAGTAAAGGATAGGTAAGAAAGTACGGTGTAGTATGAGGGCCGGAGTTTTAAAAGTTTCATCCAAGAATATCTATTGATATACTCAGTGCTGTGTATTGGTAAATTAATTGATGAGTACACGCACTTTTTAATGATATTTTATGAAAAAAAAAATTTTTTTCTCGCTACACTCTAAATATGCAAACAAATTAGACGTTTTTCACCGAGTGCAAAATGTGTACTTTTATTATCATTTTTTTTTTTTTACTTCAACCATATTCTTTTAGGTGTTTCTAAATGCCACATTAACTATTCTTCAAATAATCATCCAATAAATACAAATTATATGACTTTATATTTCTACGATGAAATAATAAAACTTATTAAAATAGGTATTTTATAATATTTTCCACATAAACTCCTAGTCCTAACGACCAAACATTCCGATTGACGGTACGGTAAAAAACATATCGTTACGCGACTTGTTTCCGTTCGTTTAGTATCTATGTCGGTTAATCGCGGATTTCGATTATACTATATTGTACCGTTTACGTATTTGCGATGTTTTATTATATTATGTAAGTACACACACGTTAAAGACCGCGAAAACCGTACACCGCGGATTCGGAAAAAGTGCCCCGTATCGCTTTGTGTTTTTACAATACTATTTCCTGTGTATGTGTAATACACTGCAGTTATGAGTCCTCGATGCATTTCTGGATAACACCTATAAGTATACCCGCTGCAGTTTAACGATCGGGGAACGAAAAATCTACGGGAACATAATATTAAGTCCGTTATCTCGCGGATACCTACCGCATATACGATACTTTTGCGAGTAGGTATACACGGGAGTTCAGAACGCAATACTGTTATATAGTTTTTAATACGGATTCCAATTTTATTTTTTATGCCGTATTATTATATTGTTTATACTCCGTCATCCCGGAGGTACGTAGTAGCTAGTGATCACAAAATTGCTTTGTGCGAGCACTGGCGCACTATAATAAACCCACGATAATACGTCGCGTATTATATTATTATAGCCAATAAAATCCTCTAGTTGAGTATACCATATAAAATGGATCATAACGTATCGAGTTCAAGGCCACGTGTTTTCTTTTATTTCAACCACAATACGGGATTTTGTTGACATTTTTTCTCTATTCCGTTTTAAATTTAATACGTGCAAAACAAGGTTGTGCTACTCAATTTTGGTCGATAAAAATTACAAATTCTTCATGGCACCATACAACTCACCAATAAGAGTGATAACCGCCATGCACTTGCGACGGAGCAGGGCTCATTTATTCAGTAAAAATTCATGCAATCAAGGGTTAAGTTTTATCTATTTTGTAGGCTTTTTGTCGTTTTCTTGTTTTACATTTTTAAATCGTCCATTTTTAATTAAATCAATTCAAAACTTTGGAATGGCTCAATCAAAATTATTCTCAATTCAAAGGTCGAGAAACGCTGCTCTAGTCCTCTTCCCGGTTTATAGCCTTATTTGTTCGCTGATTTTATAATCTCCTCGCCGCATATACAAACCATTGGATTCTCTGTGCTTTCGCAAAATATATTATCATCGGTACTCTAGCCATACACCAGATCACAATCTGGTGGACAATTTTCAGTACAAATAATAATAGAAACAATTACAATATAAAGATGCGAGTTTTATTGTTCAACGAAAAATCGCTAGACTGAATTCTCATTAGTACGGGAGATATTAAAAAAAAAAAATTATTATTTAGTTAAAAAAGCTCAAGCTCAAATTCAATCGCTCATAAACGAGACACTGTACACTCGTTTCGTCGTATTTACTGTTGTTTTGAAGTAGGACGCCGATCATAAAATTAAAAAGATCATTAATCTTTAATAAAATTCGAGTTCAGTTATATGTTTTTCTCTTGGATGCTGAATCAGGGAGTATTTTTTAAACAAATCTCCTCTGTATTATACTTTGCTCTTATTATCTTTAATGCACTATGTACGTATGTTATATTTATATGAAACGTGTCCAACATATTATTCTAAATAATTCGTCCCAGCCAAGAAAGTACATCCTCTAAAAGAATATAATATTTAATGGTCGCGACCCCGATATCATTTATTCTATTTATATTGTACGGTTTTATTATTATTGTTTTAAAACTAATAGCTTATGAATTGCTAATGAGAATCGCGAGACTTTGAAGTCATCGTCCATTTATTTTATATAATGTGGACTTTATAATTTTAGCAACGAGTCAGCTGCAGCTAATTTGTACGACCTATTACGCTCGTTTTTTAATGGATCTTGTTAAAATATTAAAAGCGCTCCACGGAAAACACAATGCGCAATAAAGTACGAATACTTTTCAAATTTCGACGACACTATACTACGATTGCTTTGTGTTTGTTTGTTTTATTTTTTTTTCATTAATCCAACCACAGACCAATAATAATCATGTATCGAGTTTGGGGTTGGATGTCGGGACACCGAGAAATCTTCCAGTAAGCCATCTAAAATATGAACTTATTACATTGGCATGCGCACGGGGTATGCAGGGTATGAGCTTGCATAAAACACCATAATTTCAATAAGTATCCCAAATGCTTTGGGAGAGATAGCATTAAAAAAGACTGCGACCACGTCATACTTACACGATTTAGACGTGTTCCATCCATTATGTATTGTCTTTGTTTGTTTAACAATTGCCTTGTTTTTCTTTTACCAGTTTTAAGTTGTAATTATTGTTTGGTTTAGTAGTTGATAAATGATTGACTGTGTTTTGTATTAGTTAATTTGAATAGTTTGTTTTGTTTTCTATTTGCTTGAGAGATAATCACAAACACGTAAAATAATATTTTTCACTAGACGTACATCAATGAATGTTTCGACATTTTTGCCATTATATACGTGAAGCGAAGTAGGTGTATTCCGAAATTGTTTCAATTTTTTTAATTAGAATAGTATGGTATAATATTGTAATTTATCATGGAGATAATAATATAAAATTCACTTTGTACCTATCGAACGTAATGTAAAATCTTTTAATTGTTATATACTGACATTATAAATTGAATTGTACAAGTTAATTGTATTGTGAAACATTTACAACTTGTCCAACTAAATAATGGGTATGTATTAACTATACAAATATTTGATTTTTATAAATTAGATCTAGATAGGCAACACAAATATATAATATATTTAAAATATCTTAGCCGACACGAAGGGAAGTTTTTCTCCTAATTTTAATATCCAGAATCTTTTAATAATCATTTATTAATGATTTAATAAATAGTTTTTTGTTTATGCGTTATAACAAAGTTTCTAATACATTATATTATCTGTTTTTGTTTGAGGAATCACACTACTTAACTGTCGGTACTTTTTGAAGCCAATCTAGAATCGGTTAATTAATTGTCATTGGGGATTAAAGATCTAAACTGTGAAAGTATTCCTATTATCTCTTGAGAGCTTAAACTATAAACCAAGTGGTTTATTAGATTAAACTGGTCTTTTAGTCGCTAAATAAAATTATGTCATTGAAAAGTGTGTATAGGTACAACAGTATCATAATGAAAGTGGTGAGTCAGTATTACATTTTAACATATATTTTAGACGTATAATATATCCAATCTGATATTTGAAATCAAAAATCATAGGCTGATATTGAAATTAACTGATATAGGTACCTATAACCCTACATAAGTTACACTGGAGTATATGGGTTCAAATTTATTGTTAGGGGTTTTTTTTCATATTTCCGTTTTCAGAATTCAAATATTAGGACAGGACCTTTGTGTAGGCCGAGGCCGAGAATAGTTCTATCATTCTATTCCGAGGATAGTTCTAATACCTTATAATAGTGCACAAGAGTACGGCGAAGCTTTAAAAAATGTGAACCGAATTAGGGAATTTTAATAATTAATATATAAATACCTGATTAGTTGTAAGACAGGAATTGGTGTTGGAATAAACCTCGCGAATAATGATTAAAAAAACAAACATAATGTTAGTACTTATGTATCGTTTCATAATTCGAAATGAAAAAAAAGAATATATTAACTATATATTATATTTGTGTATGCAAACGTACTATTTATATGGTCGATGAATCCAACCGTTAAATAATCACGATTGTGTTAATAATTCCGAGTATATTCCGAGGTTTTTTATTTATTTATTTATTTTTTTTTTTTTTTTTTTTTATATGAGTTTCTGTAATGGTCGTGAAACATTAAACCGGGGATTATTGTAACGGGGTTTTTTTTTACATTTTTTATTATGATTTTGTTTTTGTTATAAAACACTTTAATTCACGAATGCGATATTATTGTACATAATCAGAACGAAAGGGTCGAACAATACCTATGTATACGTTTAGACTGCGTAATTCGGCACATAATTATTCGACGACGAGAACTAAATGTACTTTATTATTTATTCGATTTTTAATGAAACCCGGACAAAAACCTATCCGAAACCTATATACCTATATTGTAGCTGATGGGTTCAACCGAAAATCGAATATAAAACATTAATTAGGAAAAACATTTGATAAATGGTTAAAAAAAAAAAAACGGTAATTACAATATTATAATACATATAACGGTAAATATTTATCGAAATCGGCAATTTCAAAACTATCGCGATATTTATCATCATCGAAATTATTGGTTTTCAAGAACATACATGAAATCGTTAAATCATGTCGCATTTATAAAAAATGAATATCCTTACGAATTATTACTGACATTAACTTTAAACTGTAACCTATAAAACGAAAATTTGATAATCTATTAAATCTTATCGGTTCATACCGTTAATTCTACAAGGGTGATTTCTTTTTTATCGCGAATCTGTAATTTTCTTGGAGGATTTTAAGTGAATTTAAGTTTCTTTTTTCTTTTTTAACCAATGTGAAATCGTTTAAGTTTTATTTTAAAACCATTTTTAATTTTTTACCTCCACTCTATGTACTTTATATAAGTATATACTTTGGTTTTTTTAAATGGGAATTAATCCCAGATTCGAAAAATAGAGAATATTTGTCTAGAAACTTTGATATACGTAACTCTAAAATCAGATTTACCTTTTATGAGTTATAACCGTTTAAAGTTTAGACCAGACGAGTATGGAAAAGTAATAAATCAATTTTTAAATGATAAATTGATAATTCTTCCCTACTCCTCCGGATTAAATGTTAACGGTTGTGACTAATAAAATCTGTTTTTAGTATTAAGAATATCAAAATTTCTAGACAAATATTTTCTATTCAAATCTGTGTTTAAAAAGGAGATGGAGTTCTTATTTTAAAAATTAAATTATATCATTATTTATGGTATATGGAGTGGAAGTAAAAAATGTTTTTAAAATATTTTATAAGATTTCATAATAATTAAAATTCCACGAGAAAATGTCTAGTTCATTATAAAAAAAAATAAATCTGTTTACCTATGGCCGTAGTAGAGCAAAAAAAAATTCATACAGAATCGGCATGCATATATTTGCCTGGAAAAAAAAATCTTTCGATATGGCGTAAAAGATCCGTATTTACGTGCGCAACACAAAAATGAATATTGTACAACGAATTTGTTTGTTTCATAAGTAATTTTTCGTATGTTCGTCGCTGGATTTAAAATCTCTACAGTATACGATTACAGTGGTTTTCCCATTAGAGACGATAATAATATTATGATAAGGGAACGAAAACGCATTTATCCGATGTATATTGTAATTCATTTTGTGCAAACATGAGCCAATATAATAATATTTGTATCATACTTTTTTTTTATTTTTGCTGTTTTTGAAAGTCGGTAGAGTGAAAAGAAACCGTGTTTATTGTATTTTATTGTTATAATCACCGCGGTTAAAAGTTAAAATAATTTTGAAACTTCGGTTCGATGAACTTTATTTATATTATATTAATAAAGTATATATATTTAAAAATATAAAAAGTTTACTTTTTTTACACAAAGTTCTAAAAATTCTCACGGATAACTTTCGAGAAATTAAAACTACCGAAATTATGAATGTGAAAAAGAGGCCAAGTTTGCCGAAAAAGAATTGATATCTAAGTGGGATGCCAAGTTTAAATTAGTTTAATAAAAAAAAAATTCGAAAACACGCTATTAAAAAGTGTACGAAGTGGTTTATACTATTGTTGTTGTTACAAGTAGGTATTGCCGCGATCCGCGTAACATAGCATTTTATAAATGTTGGGCCCCTTTACCCTAACATTTGTTTCGTAACCATAACTTAAAACACGATAAAGGGTGATTAATTCTCTATAGGTCACTAATTATCTAGGAATTTCTTAACTTTTTCCGGATTTTTTTCTTTTTAGAAAATTTAAGATATTTAATTATATTTAAAATTATGGGTATATTTCCACTGTTTTCGGGAATGAATAAAACGACTATCCGTTTTTGATTTTAAATTTATGGTAGAAAATGTATTCATTTTTCGTACTCGGTTTTTCTTGGCTTTCCCTATTATTATGAAAACTGTTTGAAAAAAAAAGAAAATGAACGTATCATCCAGATCCAAAATTCTACGAAAAATTTATTTCTAGGTCGGAGTAAGATTTACGGTAGAAAGCTGCTAACAGTAACGAATTATAAGCTAATTCGGTCAATATAAGTTTCCGACTAATAACCCACATGTTAATATAGATACTTATAATATTAAAATAAATGTATATGTATTAATAAATGTATTATTATAATTATTTTCGATTACAGTTACAATCGCAAGTCAAGTCCATTAAGTCCAACCAAAACAACGTATTATTCGAATTTATACAAAACAGTAATAATATTATCATAACGAAACAATCAATAATATTATATTAGCCTCGTTTTTAAATCCGTGTTTCGAGTAAAACGGTCCAAGTATAACGTGAATTATCGTAGCGTTTCGTTCGTCGCTATTGAATTTTGACAACCAAAACGTAATTCAATTCTATGTTGTACACGGTTTCATTTCATGGTATAAAATAATCGGCTGGCGGTATATTTTTGATTTATGCCGAAAACGCTGTTAATATTAGCAATGTTCCAAACCCGATTTCACGATAATTGAATTATTGTATATTTCATAGGGATGATGTACAACTGAAGGTTGGTGGTAATGCGGTGTTATTAAAAAATTAGCTTTGTACTGGCGTACGGAAACGGTATTATAATATTACGCGAATAACTCGTACGTTGGGAATCGGACGCGGCACCCTAACCTAATTCACCCTACGCGCCCCGTCTACTAGACTACCTATCTAATTGTTGAAATTTTAATTTTTACGAATCTATGAGTTATCAAGTAAATTTAAAAAATATTACGTACCCATACGGTAAGATCTGGAAATCGCGAAGTTTACTTTAATATGTTCAGTCCTCGTCGGTACAAAAACCGTTCCGGCGTCACTGCCTTACTTGATAATTACTTTATAGATGCCCATAACTGGCAAATAAATGGTTCTCAAGTGGGAAGATTACACCCATGGGGCAATTTAGATATTTTACGGGAGATATCTCCACGGATTGTGGACTTGCTGAGAAAAAAACAATTGAACATTCCTCACTAAAATTCTTAATTTATCATCAATTTCTCTAATTTTATTTCCATTCAGTTTTACGATTTTCTATGTTTTCGTCGTATGTAATTTGGCTGATGTCAGTAAGTTGTTTTTTTCTCAAAACGATACTAATAATGTTTTTATAAATTAATTTCAATGGAAAAAACAATGAATAGTGATTATGTATATTATGTATAATTTATTTGCACAGTTTACCAAAACAAAAAAAGTCATCAATTTGTTTTAAATGTATGCGAAGGGCGTAAACATTTTGAAAATCTACTAGCCAGAGGATGTAAAATAAAAAAAAAAAAAAAAGAGGTCGGAAACAACTGGTGTAGGTTGACACCAGTGCAGTGTACATACGTTGTCGGACGGAAAACGCTATCTCCGCGATACCTGATAATAATGTTTTCCCCCGTAATTTCAGCAATTTCGTAGGCATTTACATTTTGAATGTCTTAACGTCACGCACCATACACAGTATATATTTTTTGTATTTAGTATGTACCCCGTGTATTTCGTTCACGTTTAACCTCGATTTTGTCTCGTCGTCGTAGGTACCTAAACCATATATTATAAATATACATATACACATACGCACCACGTTGAATTATTCTAAACGTTATTTACATTGCATTATTTACATCATTGCGTACGAGTAATATGTATATTAGGTACCTACCCCGTGTATTTATTGTACGGCGTGTGACTCGAATATAACGCGATTTTAGCGAAAACTGCACAAAACGATTCGAATTCGTTACGATTTTGATTTTTTTTTTTTTTTTTTTTTTTTTTTTTTTTTTTTTAACATTCAGAGTTCGCATTTATTGTGGAAAAAAAATAAATAAACACCGAAATACGGTTCGTTCGATTGCACTCTAGAAATTATATTGTATATTTTTTTTTACCATGATGCTATATACGAGTATACTATAAATTTTCATTTCACGATAAGCACATGTTCCAAAAAAATAATAATACAACAGTATCATAACTGTTTCGAATATAATAATATTTTTATTATTATTATTATTATTGATTCGACGTCATAACTTCATAATATATTATTTATTTATATCCAAGTGCATCCGAGTATACCTATTTTAAAATTATTTATTTAATATTATTATAACATAACTGGGTATCCAGCGGCCGTAACTACGACGACGAAACGAACACGTTTTAATTGTGTTATCGCGTAAACACGATACGCGATGATGCAAATTTTCTATTATAGGCATCACCAAAGTACATTATAATAATAAACTGCTGCATCCGACGCGATACCATTTGAGTATATTAACATATTTCAATGTATATGCAATAGCGGATCTGGGGGGGGGGCGGGCGATAGGGTAGATCGCTCACCCACCGTTCACTCTTCAATACACTTTTAGCTAGATTCATCGTTGGGCCCGTCATAATTGTGTGCTTTATATGCGTTTTCAAAATCCCCCCCCCCCCCCCGATCACCGTTATTTTTCCACTCCGTATATTTTAGCCCGACGGGACGATTTTATATTCCGTGAGATGATGACGACACAAGCGTACACGCAATAAGATACATACGCGATAATCGCCTACGTCTTATACCCCATTAGATACTTTACAATATCGAAATGAACAGGGTAATCGTTCCTCGATAAGATTATTCATATTCATGAGAAACAAACGGTTCTAAAACATTATATTAGCGTTATTATTTCGTTCACCTTTTTATAAAGCTACCCACAATTAGTTTTCAAATAGCAAACTATAATAAACATTTCAATTTTTTAACAAAAACAATTTGAGAAAATAATACTCCATAATTTTTAAATTTTATTAACCATTAAGTACAACTATAATAATGAACCACGCATAAAATTGTCAAGTATTTCTGTTCGCTCAACAAAATTGAATCCACAGAAAACTAAAAACCTCGAAAATGTCAAAATACCTATTAAAAGCTAAATAATTGCCATAATGTTTTGAAAATTGTATCACATCTAGAAAAAGCAATATGATTATTCTGTGGAAATTGTAAGTCTTGAAGATTATTTTTAATCGAGTGTTATAAGGTTTAATAAAACCATTATTTTCGTAAATTTTTTTTTGTTTTCGATGGTTTTTGATTTTTTCAATTATTAAGAAAACTGAAAAGAGAAAAAACAACTACAAATTACCAATTAAAAACAAAATATTACAAAAGGTCTCTCTTGTCATTAATTGATTGGAGCTAGATTTCTTGTAGAAATGTTGTTCAAAGGCATAATAATTTAAAAATAAAAAAAATCTCATAAAATATGATAGTAAAACTAATATATTCCACGCTGCGCTAAAAATTTAAACTAAAAAAAAAAACCCCTTAGATTAGAATAATTGTAAAACTATCCGATAGACTAGCTGGTTCGGCAATGCTTTGTTATTGCTAGATAATATTTATAACAATAATATATTTCCTGTCCGTGACAGCTGCATCATTTCTATGTCACCAAGGTAACCAATAAATTAACAAATAAAATTTAACTAATAGTTCCAAAAATAACAAAATTCCTACCGTCCTGTCCGGCGTTACTCGAGCTAATTTTTTTGTTATTTCATCCGTATCACCTAAGTAACCCACGAATAAACAAAATAAAATTAAAAAGAGATGGGCATATTTCGCACATGAGTGCAGCCACTGTTGTATGTAAGAACTTGTGAAGATAAAATACAGATAAGAATTGAATGCAAGATTTAAGCAACCATTGCAACGAAAAAACAATTCTGAGTGGAATTCAATTGATAGTGTTGCTTTATCAACAATATATATATCAAGCCATATTATAGTTACAACAATGTGCGTTTCCATGACAACAATGATTGTTTTAAAAAGACTATAAAATAATACAAACCTAATCATAACAAAAATAAATATAAACGGAAGCCAATGACCTAAAGTCTTATTTTTTTCATCATTCTTCAAACCTTTTTATTCTAAGAAACCAGTTTTTCCAGGATTTTCAAAAAATTACCACCCAGAGAACATTTCCTTTAAGAAAAAGTGCTATACTTGATAACTGGAGTAAACTTTCTGGTAGAAAAAGTGTTTACATAAAAAAATGAACATCATTGTAAAACCAATACATTCTTCGCTAAAATTAGAATTTAAAATTAGATATCCGTACCAAAAATACCCGAAAACCTCTATTTTACTCCCTTAGGGGTTGAATTTTCAAAAATTCTTACCCAGCGGAGGTCCATGTCATAAGAGCTATTATATACCAAATTTCAGCCCGATCCATTCAGTGGGTTGGGCTAAAAGATAATGAATCAGTCAGTCAGTAAATGCTATTTATACACATAAATAATCAGACCGTAAATGACAAACGGGTCACTCCTTCCTTCTTTCCAAAAAAGATTGTTTACATTGAAAAAAAGATTGTAATATTAATTGATATTTTCTATGGTTACCGTGGTGATTATGGTGAGAAACACCTGTCTTAATAGATAGAGAAATCATAGGATATTATATTTGATGAGCACCTTTTAGATAAGTTTCTGTACATATTAAATTAATTTAAATAAAACTGTTTTTTTTTTTATTTTTTTTTTATATATATATATAAATCCCAGTACGAACATCTGCTACAGTTTACAGTATGCTTAATAACCATCAATTTTGTATTGACTTATTTATTTTTTTAACGATGAATTCATAATAATAATTCGGTAATTAAATTTGCACTTGCGTCTTTTATAATTCTCAAGGTAAACGTAAACAGCGCGCGTTATTTTATTCCGTTTGCCCAACGCCTGATTGAAAAATCGTTCTCCTGCGTTTCACCCCCCTCCTCCCGATCGTGTCTTTTTGTATTTTTTTTTTTTCAGTGACAATATATATTTTGTGCGAGAAATAAAAATATAAAATCAATAAAAAAAAAAAAAAATTAAAAAAAACTACTCGTCCGTCATTGTGGACGGAGGGCGTGGTTAAAAATTATATTCGAATTATATATATTTTTTATATTAAATTAACGCCAGCCCCATGGAATTATTCTGTAGATACGTCTTCGCTATTGACCTACAAAATTGGGTTCATTATTATATTTTTTTTTTTTTTAGTTTAACCCAGAGGAAAATGTTTTTCGTTTTTTCAATACAAGACGACAAGGTTTTTCGGTTATGAGGAGCAAATAATGCACTCGTCGGCACATTATTATTTATCGCGAGAGACCGGTAAGTTATTGGATAATAATAATTAATTCGAGGGACCCATAGCGTTAAGACGTCCGGCTATAACCGGATTACTCGGCGTGTACTCGCTTTTTGCCTTTCTTTACAATATTATATATATTATATATATACATACTGGAATAATTGAACTGTCGGCGTTCATCGATTGGAAGGCGTTTATAATCATTTGACTCTAGAATTATGGTAAATCGAAAGGCCTTTACAGGTACTCATCACGCGAAAAAAAAAATATCGCCATATCGATTAATATTATTGTAAACGCGGTGAGTGACACGAATTTTTTTATCGTGTTATAGAAATACGAATTACCTGAAAAATTTGATTTGGCCATTTCCAAACGCAAAACAAACAATCTATACATCTACAAAAAAAAAAAATACACATATATTTCTGTTGTTCATAAATAATGTTTTAAATCTATTTGTTGAAAAGTTGTTTTTTTCTTTTCTATACGACAGACGAAACAATTTATTTGATCCGATCGCTCATTTTTATACATAGATTGTATGTACCCGCAATATTACTACAATATTACTATATTCATTCTGTGTGAGAGAAATAAAAATAAACTTGTCTGGTTTGTAGAAGGTACAATAATTCCGATCGGTTTTCAAATGTGTTTCATATAAATTCCGTGTAAGAGCTATAAAGTATTATATTTTATACTAAGGGGTTGGAAACAGGTTTCCAAATTGTCTTCCATTTTTATAACTAGGAAATTGATTTATATCCTTTTAAAATCCACAAAAAGTGCTAAAAAAACATCAAAAAAGCCCTAAAGAATGACTTAGAAATGTTTTAAAAAAAAAAAAAAACAATAATAATAGAGGGGTTTGAAAGTCTCGTCTCTAATGTTATTAACTTATTAAAAATATTTTTTAAACTCAAAAAGTAATTTTTTTCAAATAAATGTGTACTTATTATTTATATATATAGACATAAAAAAATACTTTATGTCAGAAAATTCTAGTTAATATTGTTAGAACTGTTGGAGGGGCCCGATTTTAAAACCCCTCTACTAACTCTCGCTTTTTTTTCGGATTTTAAGTGCATATAAACCTGTTCCTTATGATAACATTATTTTTCATTTTTAAATGACCTCGTTAATGATAAGATTTGTCCTAGTGGACAAATCTACTGGCCCATTCAAGGGTAGGTAGGGCTGTTTCTATGGATAAATATAACGTTTAAATCAGCAGACTGTAATAAAATTCACCAACAATCGCTTATTCAGTTTTAAATTTTGAAAACATATTTGAATTCTTTGATTTCTTATCCATGTATTGTAGGAAATATATTTTGATCGTTTTTTACTTAATTTAATTCGGTTAAAATGCATGACGAGTGTACCTTTTTTTCGTAAAATAAACTCGTATGAACTTAAGTGTCACATAGAAAAAAGAAAAAGAAAAATGAATAAATTCTCTTCATAAAAAATTAAATCTAATCAAATTATTTTTCAAAACAGAAATTCGATAACTATGTTTATTTTACTCTATCTTATTTGTCTAAAAGTATGAAAACCCGAATCGCTTTCATAAGACCCGAAGAAGCTCATGTTACTGGCAATTTTTACTTTTATTTATGAAATTATGTTTTTACATTTCACATTATTTGGACTAATATTTTGTTCCGTTTACTCTTGAGATTACACAATACTTCCAATTCGGAAACTACGGAGTATCTAAGATTTAATGCGAGAGGTACACTACACAACACGACTATACGCAATTAAAATTTAATATCACTAGTTCATTAATTACTTTACTACGAATTATTAATTAATTTGGATTATATAATACAACAGTCGAAAATAAGCTCTTCTTTAATACGTTTATGATAATATATAATCTTACTATAAAACCGGGTTACCTACGTGAGGTTTAAAAATAATCTGGTTGATGATTTCTGTTTGCCATTCTAAACATGTCCGCGACTCATTAATTATTTGGTTATGAAATAATCCAATATTTCCAGCGAACGTCCGATTAAACTATCGACAATTTTGTTAAAAAAGAATCCGAGATCGGATTTAATAATATACAGAAAAATCCGTACATCTTTATTTTCGTATTTGGTGAATGAACAATATTATTAAGAGGAAACCCACACACGCATTTCGTTGTCTCCATCATACGAATACCTAATTTAGCAGAACTAATTGTATGCTATTAATTTTAATATGGGATGCACACACTTCCACCGGGCGGTTAGAAAAAAAAAATAAAATGATCTCATTCAAACTCCTAATCTGATAATTTCAGATTAACTTAAAGAAAGTAAATTTCCTAAGTGTAATTCCAAAATCAAATACTTTTATTGGGTAGAAAAAAATTCGCGTCAGGTGTAAAGAAAATCAGAGGTAATAATAAATGAACAATTTATGTCGGGTAGATCATATTTTAATGTAAAAAGCCGATATTTTTATAATATAATTGTTAGTTTAATACTTATTCAGTATTTCTGAAGAAGTAATGCTGTAAACTACACTTTCAATATTCAATATTGATCAATTTGTGAAACACTGTTGCTCTATATTAGGGTCTCTTATCTTTAAGCAATTTGTTAATATTTAACACATTGACGAAAAACTACTTATACCAACTTAGATACATTTAAAAAAGTGTTCGTTATGGAAATATGTTTTATTACAACCACTACCAGTTTTCAAACAGATATCAAATAGGTACTATCCTAAACCGTGTTCCGCGGACTAAGGTTTGGGAATCAATGTATGTGAAACGAAAATGAAGACTTTGTATAATAACCATGAATGATTTTCCTTAAAAAAAAAAAAAAAAAACCAATAAGAAAAATAAAGGAACCGATTTTTTTAGGTTCCAAGCGTAGCAAGAGAGCTATTGGTTTTACAATGCTGTTTATTTTTTTATTTTTTGTTCTTTGTTCTAGTCTATGGACATATTATTTCCTAATAAAATTACTCTAATGTTTACTAACCACATCTTTTATAAAAGCTCAAGTTGTCTAAATTGTACTTTAAAGAGGTAATTTTTTTGATTTTTGACGTTTTTTTTTTTTTAAATAAAAGCACTCAAGTGGAAAAAACGCAGGAAAACGTACAATTTCAAGATTTCATTATTTTATAAAAACACAGACGACATTTTATACCAGAACAAATGATTTAATTGAAAAATCTCAAGGTACCTTTTTTGTTGCCTTTATTTTCTTACGGTATAATCGCCAAAATTTGAGCCACTTCTGAACTTTTAAGGAATTTTAATTTTTGAGAGTTTTTTTGCTGTAATCTGGTTATAAATACACGTAGGGACTTGAAACTTGATAATAATACTTACACTGAATTTACTTAGAAGTAGTACAATTTAAAAAATCATCGGGTGATTTTTTTACTCTTTTTATTTCTTTACAATGGTATTTTATTTTTTTTTTATACTGTAGATCACTTTATCCTAGAAAAATTGCTCCGATGTATAAGGGTAGCACCTTTTCTGAAATTCAATTTTATCTTTCTGGTAAACAAATAGGTCACTTTTTGTTTTTCGAAACGGTATTTAAAATAAAAATAATAAACCGGGGAAAAAATTACTATTAATACGAAAGTACTTAACACGTTTTCTAGGACAAATATGGCTTCAATTGAAAAACGACAAGCGACCAAATACATGTTGAATTTTTTTTTTTTTAATAAGTGTTTTGAAATCAAATTTAAACGAAAATCACAAAAAAAATGACGGCACTTCAAATTATGTATTACCGAACTGTGCTTGGAATCGTGTTTTGTCAGCAATGGTTCATAAATGAAATAACCTTATGTATCCTACCTTCCCAACTTTCCATTTAAAACAGTGACTGCATCCGTCCCCAGTCTCAGATCTTTTAAATTTGTATTACTTTTTAAGACTGAGAGTGCTAAATTAGGACTGGGATGGCTGTAATAAAGCTTGGGTGAGTTGGAGCACCCTCAAGCAAACCCCCTAGTTGTTCCTATGATACGTGCTTTTATGATTTAAATTGTTATATTGCACACACTTGTATATATTCCATTTAAAGTTTAATATACCAAATAAAACCAAACACAGATAATCACAGTTTATATCAATTCCCTTTAATGTTAAAAACCGCAAACACTAAATCGATTTTGTTGAACGTAAAATAGTTGTCATATGTCGTGCATTTTGTATGTGACCGAGATAACAAAATATGCACGTATGAAAACGTCCTCTAGATTTATATTATATTTATATATAATTCTATTGTTGAAAATATTTCGAATAATTCAATCTTCGAAACACAGTATCGTGTTAAAAACTATTTCCATAATAATCAATAATATTGTAAAGTTGTCAGGTGGGTTAACGGGTTTCGAAAGGCAGCGATTTTCGAAAACAAACAAAATATAATATTTATTAGCTATTGAATTTTAAATGAGTTTTCCACAGTCTTCGGTAATATAATGTACCTAGGCACATATTATTATTTATTATCACTTACGTATTTATGAATTTCAAATGGAAATGTTTCTTTTCTTCGAATCGTCTCTGAGTGATCATGACTAATATTATTTATCAGTTTACACGCGTGAAAAAATTATGAAAATATCCTTTCTAGACGTTTTCTTTAGAAAATAATAACCCTCTTTGAGCCGATATTGTAATAATAATACAGTGAAACATGTTAAAAATATAAAATGTTCATGATATTCAAAGGTTTAATTACAACTAATATACGCGTATGTATTATATAATAATATATGCGAGGTAGGTGGGTAGACTTTTAAAGCTCTTAACGTTTGGTCCCTATAATACTAAACAGCCAAGAGTAAACAACAACAATAATAATGATAATAATTTTATAAAGGTCTCGATATTTTGTTTGTTTGTATTAAGATATTAATATTTTACAACGTTATCCGGCCGCGAGTTTAATTAAATATTTAAACATTTTAATTTTTTTTTTTTTTTTTAGAAAAGGCGGATTATGATATTATTTTCCAAAAGTACACACTCTCGTTTAATATGTATATGCAGCATTTTTATGTGTAGTTTAGTCTTTGAACGGTGTTGTTCTACTTACAATATAATAATCCATGGTTAATGATAAATTTTCTTTTTTTATTTGTTTTTGAAAACGCATTACATTTTATAATAATCGAATATGCCCGATTTTTGAATTTGTTGACTTATTGCTATATGATCGTCTTAACTTTAGACTCTAAATTACACGTTTTCGGTCAATAGTGTAGGTACAAAATTAGATCGAGATGTTTTAATGATGTCGTCGGAACGATATAATAATATTGACTCAAGTAAGGTAAGAATCACTAATGGAGATATTCGTTTTTAACCTATAAATACAAATATTACTGTTGATGTTTTATAATCTTTTTCTGTGATGTCCATTATGAATCACTTTGTGGAAGATCAAAAGGAAAAACATGGACATAGCAGTATAAAATACAAGCACACTCTTAGAAAAAACTAAATCAATTGACTTAAAGATAAACAAAAAAACCGAGAGTGATAGAACTTCAGTCAAATGAAAATAACAATAAAGAAGTTGGAAATTAAGTATGTCGTCGAAAAAGTTAAACCAGTCAAATATTTAGAATTGAATATCACAAACAACGAGTGGAGTCTAGAAGTTGTGAAACATAATATGCACAATGCAAAAAGGTCATACTCAGCGCTACATCAATATTCTAGATCAAAATTTTTCTCTAGAAGATCTAAGGTCATATATATAACCACAAAAAGACCTTTCGTAACCTTTGAAAATACATTTTACGAGGCCCAATTGTTGATAGCGAATAAATACATGGTGTAGAAGGAAAATTCAGAGTAATCACTTAATTCCCAGTGTTAAAAAGCTATATATTAAAGGTCAAATACTCCGGCAGTGGTTTGGTCACATGGTGTGAAAAGCAGAAAATGTAAGTGTAAGATAAGCGAACGAATGGTAACCTACGGGAAAATACCCCAGAGGAAAACCACGAAATCGACAGACAAGACGGGGTAAGAAACGATTTAGAAAAACTGGAAGAGACGAATCGAGAAGATTGAATTTATAGGACCGGAACGATTGCACTGAGAACAGTACTGGTGGTGGCCATAGTTTTTACAGAATTATTGTAAAGTCAAAAAAAAGAACTATTGATTTGAATGATATGTAATTTTTTTTATTGTCCATCATATTTGACACTATACCGTTCGGTAAATAACAATTAATTACCGCGAATCAATTATTCACCGTTAAACATTTTGAGTTTGGTGTAGGTACAAAGAGATAGAGAATGAAATTTGTTTGAAACTGTCATGCTGTTGTAAAACTGCGTGCTCGTAAATATAGTGTACGAACGCTACGCAATTATTCTTATTTTCTTATTGCTCAGGACCATTCATTGTACTGTGATACGTGTGTAATGTTATTCAAAGTTCCCGTCGCGTTGTTTAAAACAAATACCTACATACAATAAAACTTATATGTCACGGAATCGGCTGACGACTTTTAATTGCTCGACATGATGACGCAAAACGAATATAAACTACATGGCAGTAAATTATTTTCAAAGTCCAAAACTGAGATTTGATCTACGCAGAATCGCAAAAGAAGTCGGTTGTAGAATGGCGTTCGTGTGCGGTGTTCGGCGTTCCGAACGCCCCGTACAGATTTTTTGATTAGAAAATAATTTTAATTTTAAGAATCTTAATTTATCTTTATTTAAAAAAAATAATTATAAAATAATGATAGCAATAGTAATATGGACTTTGACGGCTGTACGGACAAAATTTTAATTTTTGTATCACGGGATTGTTGGAGTTATCGATTGTATTTTACTGTGGGGGGAGAATTCGTGGGAATTTACAAGAAATTCCTAAATCAATGGAAATTTGTACTAAAAATTACAATAAACATTCTTTATGGATAACACCGCCAAGTTATTAAGCTGAATAATAATTCAGCTATTATCTATTTAAATATAAAGCATAATATATATATGTACCAGGCAAGTGTATAAGGGGGGATTTTAGGGGTTGAACCCCCTCCTGAATTTTTATGAAAATTATGATGAAAGTATGTTTTTAATAGAGTCTCATAAGCAGTTTCTGTCAATGAGGAAGATAAATACAATTTTGGTTTTATTTTTATGTTTTTACTACATAGTAGGGACATATTTTTATTATTGTAATTTCTAATTTTGTGTGGTTTTCCTGCTTTTAGGAAATTATAACTGATAAGGCGAAGATAAGCGAATATTGCATAGTCGGAATTATCATCACAATAATATGAATTACGTAATCATTTAGGCTGTATTCACTAAGAAATATGAAATGTAAAATTTAGTAATACCTAAAAGACTAAAAATGAATGTTATAAAATATTGAAATTTTTAATGAAAAATAATTAATCCCATTATTTGTTGAAAGTATGTAAATTTCTTTGTTATAAGAGTATAAAAGAGTACAACCTTAAACCCCTCTCCAAAAATATTTTTTTATAAACACACGTGATATATATATATACGAGTACATTAAACATAAAAATAGATGATCTGCTGATAAGTTATATACCACTGTTGTAAACGAAAAGTTAGAAAGAAAGGATTTCTAGAGCAGTTTAATTTATATCTATACCCAACGATGAAGCGCCAACGGAAAAAGATTCTGGGTGATGTTTAATTGACCGTGTTTTGAAATGCTTTGCTACTTTGGTAATTAAAAAAAAAAAAATTAATGTACATGTGTTTGTAAAAACAGAAGGGTCACTCGGATATATTGTAATTCTTTCTTTTGAGAAAAATCCCATGGGCCATGGTACATTACTAGGAGTATACCGGTCTTTCTGAATCTGTCGTACCGTTAAATTTCAATTAATAAGTAATCGGTCAATTTGTTCGAGCGAATTTCATTCATTGGCAAATTTGAATGCGTACGAACTAATCGTAAACGGAATATTCTATTGTAAAATTAAGTTTGCGAAAAACGATACTCCCACTAGAATCAAAAGGGTACGTACGTCGCGTTGTTGGGTTAGGTTCTGTTAGATTCGGTGTTTTTAATAACGAGCGGCTAAAATCCGATCGTTTTATTGGGTTCCGCAGACGCCTGGATGGTAATATTAATAACGATTGAGTTTTTTTTTTTTTTTACCCTAACTATACTGCCCGAGCTATTTCACCGACCACCACCGGAAAGGTTGTTTAACTTTTTGGCCGTCTGTTTTCTGTGGGTTGTAAATGTACACGTATACGCAGCTCGTATTTGACTTTGTCGAACTTTCCAATATAAATAAATATAAATGAAATATATACGTATAAACGCGCGTGTTTGCGCGGTCGCGTGTTGCCATATATATATAAATGTATATAACTTTAAGGTTGTAACGATTGGGAAAAAAAAATAGACGATATATATAAAGTTTGCAAAAGAGGAGGATTGAGCGGACAAACGTAAGTTTCCGTTCATTGTGGCGGTCGTGATTGCTAACGAATCGTGGCACGTAGAAAGAGGGGGAAAAATCACGGGCAAATAGACCGCAGTGTTTGCTAAACGAAACGAATTGAATATTTCGCGTCGAATAAAAACCGGGCTGGGTGGATTTATAAGAATATTACTTTTTTTTTCCACGCGTTTCGCGTCTACCATTCGAAACGTGTCGTAAAATTTAATATACTATTACCGAATTTCTTTGACAAAAAAAAAAAAAAACAAAAATATAACTATCGTATTCAAAGTCCAAAATTCTATTATAGTGTACGAAGAGATTTACGATTTATTTTTTTCGCTCAGAATTTTGTTTTAAATCCTAAACCCTAACATAAATTCCGAATTATTCTGGTCGGTTACAATCAGGTTACCGAGAAAACGCCATCTATCGGCGTTATCAAACTTTGACAAAACTTGAAGTTCCATTTAACTACAGGCACAATGAATTTCTCTGTTAAAGTTTGACTATAGCGAATTCACTCACCGAAACGGTCCCTGTAGATATTTGGTCATTCGAACATTGTTTTTAATTGTTTTATTTCAACAATATTATTTGAAAATTATACATTTGCGTCAATCGCTCATATATTGCAACGATCAGTTGCGCAATCAGAAGGGGGTTGCGATTTATCCCGAAAACTTGTCCAGAAATTTGTTTGAAATTCATAACGCTTCCAATAATAAATCCTGATTGCGCCATCGGTAACATTTATAGTTGTAAACAAAATCGACGATTCGGTGCGGGCCGATATTTTAGCGACACACATAGATATGTATAACAAAGGTCCTGAATTCAAAATATTCAATCCTATATATGGGACTGATATGACCGTGATAAATTGTAAAAAATCTATGACGACGTTGTATTTCGTTAGCGACACGTAACGCGGGATTTCCATACGGCTTACGTGCGGTTTTTAAGAACCGTCCCCGCGGGACAATAACGCGTACGGGAACACGAGTTCGTCAACGAAAACGTGCCTTAAACGGTTTTACTCGTCCGGAGTGCGGTTGTTAATTTATCGACCCCAAGCCGCGCAATAATATCGAAATATTTATTACAATATTATAATTTATACATTTTACATGCTGCGCTCGTTTCGCATACAAAATATATATACGACGCAACAATATCATTATTACGAAGCGGTTTTGTACGTATCAGCAGCGCGACCGAAACTTTTCCGAACTCGCTCCATAGACTTAACGTAACGCAAAATCGTTAATATTGTTCCCCCACATCGATTAAATGAAATTTGTTCTTGTGTATAGTTGTAGGTGTTAATAAATATAAACGGCAGGGTCCAAAGGGAGTGTAGGAGATGTTCAGAGTCGGATACCCTCTCCTGGTCGCAACACTAATTCGTATATTATGATACCTATTCGAATGTTTACGTCAAACACTTTCAAACTTTGCGCTTATTTATATTCTTGGTGCGTGGCGAAGAAACTATGAATTATCGTTTTACAAAGATGTATGTTTTTTTCCACCGGAAAACCGTTTTTTTCGTTATGTAAACATTTTTTCGGTTAAGTGAGAATTTACACCCGACTGCGAAACTTAATTTTACCGAAAATTCTCTTTCGTACTAGGTCATTCAAACCCTATTATTTTGTTCTCGGTTATAAATACCGCTCTCAAAATGTTTAACACAGTATACCTGCTTAAGTGATGCGAAATTTCTGACCGGTGCGGTGGCACTTTACTTGGAACAGAAAATCCAGTTTTTTTTTTTAAATTACATTTTTTTCTTCTTCTTCGTGTTCAGTGAAAAATATTCATAATTTCAACCGAATCGACCATTAACGATTTTTCAAAATGCATAGCACATCTTATAATTAGTGTTTCTCGTGTTTGCTGTTATACAGTATAGTTCAGCAGCCGTTAGATCTTTAGCCGTCTTGAGCGTTGCCCGGGGTGCACTACGTAGAAGCGATTTAACGTTGTAAAATTCGAAGTCAAATTAAATCAATACCTTAATACCGGGGCACAGTATTAGATAGAAAATAAACGTGTAATGAACACTTAACCGGGCTAACTGCAAAAATTAGAACTCATTGTAGCATAATCAACAAACTAGCCAGTTCATCACGGGGTTCTGTTGCAAGCACGCTATGTACAAGTGCACTCTCCGTAATTTTGTCAACAGCGCATTATTGTCCTTAGTCTCGCCTTATACTCTACAGCATTGATTCCCAATCTGCGGGGGCTGAATGCATTACCGGGGAGGCTCAGACGGTATTTATAGGTAACATTTCTATGGTAAAATGTATTTATTAAATTATTTTTATTTTATTATATTATTTATACCCGTATTTTATATTTGTTATTGTTATTATTAATAAAGTAACGAGTGAAAAAAAACACATAAATTCAATTTAGAAGGGGAGTTTTCAACGATTTATTTTTTGAAAATCTACAAGGGGGGCGTAGAATGAAAATGATTGGGAACCGCTGCTCCGACGAGGCCGACTCTGCGTGGATTATTCGAGTGGCGTTTCGAATAAGACAAATGGTTTTTATTGTCATTATACAAAATATTGTTACGGACTTATAGGTACGTATAGGCAGTCTAATGTATTCTAAGCTCTGTCGCTGCGGGAGGGGTACAGTGCTGAAACAATAAACCGGGAATCCGATGCGGTCTTTTGGCACGTTCGCGGCCTCCTGTCGAACGCGAACACCGACCACTTGTTACGCGGGCGTGTTATTTCCGTTTAGGATTCAGTCACGTTCGGCCCATGATTTCACGATCGCTCGAAACGCCGAACCCGTCCTCCGGTATTAACGGCGCAACGAGCGTTAACGGCGTTATTAATTGTTCTTGTGACGCACCGGCCGAAAACGTCGTGTTGTAATTACGATTTGTTAATATGACAGTAATACGGATATTGCGAGTGTTCCGGTCCGAGATCGCAATAGTATTTCGACCGTCGCAAACATTATTACTCGTCGGGTCAGGGAGGGAGGGGGGGGGAGGGCCCTTAATAACATTGTATTCTCCGAGCTCGCTCCGGCATCACGGTTTACTCCGAAATTTCGCTCGCCGTCTCACCGATAACGATAGTGTAACGCGACCACGCGACCGTAATGCGCAGTCGCGTTTAACGGTTCGACCGCAGACTAATCCCGTCCGGATTCTTTGTGCGGATCGCCGCCGCGGAACATTCTGATCGACGGGATCGCGATAGCTGACACGGCTAGACTGTTTCAGACAACCGACTTCTATTCGCGGAGGATATTAATTATTATACTTCCCGGGAACAATAATCCTGCCGCAACAGCACAACCCGACGGCGGGAAACTCGCACGCGCGCGCCGGGAACAAAGTTTCGCCAAAACTTTGATTGCAATTTAAATTATCATTATTATTATTATTATTATTATTATTATCATCATCGTCATCGAGCGAAAATGATGGTGACGGCGCCGGTGACGACGATGACGGCACACGGTTCGCGCAGTCAAGAATGATCAGATTGTACATTATAGGTACCGATAGAAATCGCCCGCGAAACAACAATACGTCTTGCACGTTATAGTTAGGCGGGCAGGCAGGTACACATTGCTCGACACCTTGCTCGAATGGTTTTCCCTAACGCGCATCAATTCGATAGTATCATAATAACGCGACGGTCCGTTCGATTGTTCGGTTCGTTCGGTATTAATGTCCCCGAAACATCAATAGGCCGTGCCATTGCGAATCGAAACAAACAAATACGCGAGCACGATATTTTACTCGGGTGCGATTCGTCTCGACACGGTTCGCGCGACTCGACGACGATACACAATTATAATTATATCACTAGGTATACTGTATGTTATCTGTATGATAAACTTTTTATCTCTCTGAGGATGATTACTACTTCGCACAGAACGATAAATTAACGCGGACGCAGATCCAGAAGGAAATAATTTAATTTATTTGCAGCGATATAGCTGTTTTTATTACGATTTTAATAAAATATTTGGATTTCGAAAAACACAACACAATATAATTATAATGCAAATTGTAAATTGCACAATGCTTTTCGAGTGATGTAATGTGTTTGAAACTCATCGTGTCGACCGAAACGGATTTTATGTAAAATAAACGAAACGAATAATTCGATTAAAAACGCCCGAAAACATCTCTGAGGAATTGTATTTAACAGAGAAAAGTGTTTGCAGACGACGACGGATACCTAACTGCAATAATAACAAATTACAAGAGTTATAATATTATTTTAACTCGCGCGCTAGGCAGACGCATACTCGTTTCGTAGTTTCCGTCGTGGTACCTAAACATTATATTATTTATAATGTTATCATTCCGAAGAAAATTAGGACTGAAAACCGCGTATTTTTCGGGGTATAATTTTCTTCCGATATTTTCTCGTTGTATACAGAGTCCATGTAAATGAAAATCCCTCCTAAACCGGTTACCACTAACCTGGTTAGCGCGCGTGGAAACAGGTTAATTATTGTTAGGGAATCGATTATTCTTTAAGGAAAATTTCCCTGGTCCTATCTTCGCTTTAAGTTTTTCAGGGAATACTTTTCTTTATCACGTAGTCAGTTCAATTATAGCCATCAGTTCCGTTGGTAGGGAATTAGATTTTTAATATTTAGGAATAAATCCTTGAAAAAATAATTTAAAAATGTAATGAGGGTGGGAATGGCTCTAAGAATTGAACAAATATGAAAAAAAAAATTAAGTAGGTGGTAGAACGCAGGGAAATTATTCGTCGTCGTCATAAAATAGTGTGAATATATGACATTAAAATTTACTCACATCGAACGGCCCTTTGATTAGAGGTCCAGCTTGGCCTATGTATAGAATAGAAGCCGAGTCGAACAGTAACTCCATCGGATCCCGGATAACCTCCACGGACTGTGGGTCCAGGCATCGGCCGAACAACTGCACGTTTTTCCGGGTCACTTTGAGACCTAGACGATAATACTTACGGACCTTCCACGGTATCGAGAACGTGGCTAGCACGTTGGACGACGACGACGAGTACTTGTTTACGTCCGTGTATAAGAAGCTCACGTTCAGCCGGTTTGCGGATGACGGGACCGTCTGCACGCCCAGTTGCACCACCTGCGAGAGACCAGGGGCACAGTTATAAAAAAAAAATATGAATAAAAATAAATAGATGGAAAGTGAGTAGTCCACCGTAGGTGGACTAAACGTATTCTGTTATGACATATATTTTTATACTTTAAATTACTATTTGCCTTAACCATTAAATATATCTGGATACACCACGTTAAGTGTCTCACCTTCTGGGGCCACCACGAATAATTTTCTGTTTCTCGTGACATGTGACAGAGCCACGTATAATTGACCATGGAAAAACATTAAACGGTTAGGTCTAAACCTGCGAAATTTAATGTTTGACATTGTGCCTTATTGATGGTCATTGAAAAACATAGTTCCACGGAAAATTGGAACCGTTTATACTAGAAAGGTAGATTGGTTGATATCATAGGTATTCTAGGAACCAAAACCGTTTTCGCAATTCCACAGCTAGTTAAAATCAAACACACAATCAGACAATTTTTTTGAAGATTTAATTTGCAACCTGGTGCCGTTACATAATTTTGGTGGACATAAGTTCTGGAGTAATGTTATAAGTGAACCTACCTTTAAAATGAATTTATGTGGTGGAATCCCTGGGGGGGTTAAAGAATTTAAAAATTCAGTTGGACAATGTACCGCCTCCTTTCTATCAATAACAATGTCAACTGAATAATACATTTTTTTTTGGTGCATTTGGTACAGTACCATGTCATTTATTTTATTGACTTGCTCGTTAGTTGATGACAATATTGTTCTTTCCTAAACTAACTCAAGGCCTTAGTAGAAATGTTAGATATTTTTGAGTAAACATAAAGTCTATAGTCTCGATCAGCAGAAGTTTCATCACTATGTACTAAGCGTACTCTTTTAGCATTTTATTTTCCGTATTGCGTCCTATATT
Source organism: Cinara cedri (assembly GCA_902439185.1). Taxonomy (NCBI): domain Eukaryota; kingdom Metazoa; phylum Arthropoda; class Insecta; order Hemiptera; family Aphididae; genus Cinara; species Cinara cedri. Next base: position 861,462 of record CABPRJ010002367.1, on the reverse strand, counting down.
AGATCTTTGTTTAAGCATGATTAAAACGCAAACAATTTTTATAGACAGTTTACAGTTTTATGACATAATATGGCGCATAGATTTTTATTATATTAATTAACATAGATACCATAGATATGTTTTGATCAATCTTTTAATTTTTTTTTTTATTCATTTCACCCGTGTTACTAAGGTAATACAAATAAATAAATAATAATAATAATAATACCTAAAACCTAATTTTGGGGAATGTTTTTCAAGAGATGGATCTCAATAGCTATAAACCGTCCCTAAGACTTGTCCGACCCATTAGTGTAAACCACATCAAAATCTATTCAGTCTTTTTGGAGTTTATCCTGGATAAAAAAAAAAAAAAACGATTTTATGAAGTATTGTATAAAATCTGCATTTTATAATATATACTAATTGATATTCATAATTTAACGCTTATAGTTTCACAATATTTAGAGCAATGGCATAACACATTATATAACATATAATAAATATAATTAATCAAATATTGTTACATAAAACTGATTACGGATGAAAAATATTCTGAGCGAAATTCGGTTAACCATGATTAATCATAAACGTTTGATGAACGAACATTTAAAATTGTATTAATTTAGGTCGAATAGTATATTAATAGTTGTTTGTGTTTTTTTGCCAAACAAATATTTATCCATATAAATAGGAATATAGACGCGAAATTTCGTTTTTTTAGAATCAAAACGTAGCGAGGGAACTATTGGTTTTACTATAATGTTTATTTTTTTTTATTTGTTTTTTCTAGTCTGTGGACACGTTTCGTACTGGTAAACTTGTTTCGATATTTATGAATCACCGTTTTTATAAAAGCTCAAGTTGCCTTGATTGTACTTTAAAGATGTCATTTTTTTGTCTACGCTTTTTTTTAAATAAAAGCACTTAAATGGGAAAAAAACATAAGAAAACGTACAATTTTACGATTCCATTATTTTATAAGAACACGGACGATGTTTTCTAACAGAAAAAATGATTTAATTGAAAAATCACAAAACACCTTTTTTTGTTTTACTTTTACCTTTTTATTTTGAGTTTTAAAACTTTAGTGCCACTTTCGTCTTTTAAGGAATTTTAATTTTTGGGAATTATTTTGCTGTAATTCGGTTATAAATACGCGTAAATAATTGAAACTCGGTAATAATACTGATATTGGACTTACCTAAGCGTGGTGAAAATTTCAAAATCATTAAACGAATTTTTTTTTTTTTTAAAAAGTCTTTAGAATTCAAATATAAACGAAAGTCACGAAAAAAATTACAGCACTATAAATCATGTGTTACCGAACTACGCTTAGAACCGTCATTCGTCAAGCAATGGTTTATCGTTGTTTACAGATATAAATGAAATAACCTTATGTATCCTACCTTCCCAAATTATCACCTACAACAGTGGTTGCTCCCATTTCCAGTATCAACTCTTTTTTTTTTCTTTACAATTTTCATAAAAATGTTAACTTAAAATGCTTAAAAAGAACTGTAACTACTGATTATCGCCATTATAGTGGCATAAGAGCAGATTATAATGAATCTCGGTCAAATTTCCGAGAATTATTGAGAGCCCAAAAAAATGTATCTACGGGGTTTCAGGCTCAGGGAAGAACAATAAAAATTAGTACCTATATTTTTTGGAATAAAACAAGAAAAAATCATATTATATACTACCCTTTGTTGGATCTGGCACTGAGGTGATTTATGTTAAGCCTTCTAGCAATTAGGCCGTTGATTATGCTAGCGAGCAATTTTCCCTATTGAATTTAATTGTATCGAAAATTATACAAAATTTACTTCTTTCCTAAGACCAAACATACACGAGTGGAGTAATAAAAGATAAGCATTGATTTTGCTAGGTGTGCGGTAACTGAATTCAATATTATACCAAGTGAACGGGTACGAAATTATACACAAATTTAAGGTTTACCATTTTTTCGTTATAATTATTTAAAAAAAAAAAAATTGTCTATCGAACGATTAAATTGCTATTTTACTGCGAACGAATCGCACAGAGGTATTTGACAGTTATTTTCGTAGTAATTATTTTTTTTCTGAGAATTAAAATGGTAATGTTTTCGAGGCACACTGTGTACGTTTTGAGAGCGACGAATGTAAATAGTATTTATTCCATATATTTTTTTTTTTTTCATACAATTTAATTTGTACGCGATCGATTGGTTCAAAACTGGTTAAACACACAAAAAGGCTGACTGATTCTAAGGATCCGAAAACATTATGTGGCGTACAATAATATTCTGATCACGTATAAAACGTTAAAATAAATTTGTTTTTGGATTTTTTTTTTTTTTTTATTTGCGATTGGTGAAATTAATATATGCGCGTCCATGATATGTATTACAATATGAGTTTCCAAAAACATATGTATAAATATATACGCGTAGTGTGCACACTATTTCTTTGAACAGTGCGTCATTTACGTGTTTGACACGCTCTACCAAATATTACCGAATGATGATGTGTTGTATACATGATCGGGACGGTTTTTCTTTTTTTTCAATCCGGATTTTCAAATAATTATAATGCGCGAAATCGATTATTTCGTCCGCATTGTATTAAAACTATTTTCGTCCGTCCCGTTACTGGTTTTAAATAACGTTTTTTCGTTACTTTCCCGCGTATAGGTACTATGTGTATTCTACATTATTTTCCAATTACTTTTTTGTCGGTTCGTTTTTTTTTTCTTCTTTAATTTTCATTATATACTTACTTATGTATCATTATTTTTAAATAGATTATACAATTATTTATGCATCATATATTTTATTCGTTATGCGCCGCCGTTTATATAAATCGTTCGTAATCAGAAAACCGTTTTTCCGTACGATTTTCGCAAATTGTTAATTTCATAGCTCGTTTATTTTTTCGTCTCCTAAAACACATTATTTTATATTCCGATCGTCGCTTCTTTCAAAATTATGTTTTAATATTTTATAATAAAGCTGACAAATGAAATACCGGTTACTATTAATATATTTTGAACGCCTATAAACTATATAATATATAAGGTTCATTTCGAGTTTATTTTTTTTTTTTTATGGAATTTTCTAATTTAAATGTACATTTTTGGTTTTGTGAAGTTTCAAAAGATTTTATGTACCAAGTTCAACGAGCAAAAATAAGAAAGTGCAAGGAACTCGAATTGCTGTATCTTCACATCGTAGAACCCATCATCAGAAGTATGAGATTACAACTGGCAGAGCACGCCAGGAAAAGTCAACTCCCGTTACTTCATATATTGCTGGATAAGTTCCCGACGTAGTTAAGAACCCTTGGAAGACTGGGGATAAGAGGGCAACAGATGTGGTAGTCAAAAAATACAGAATATCCCATGGAGATCTGATAAATGCAAATACATCAGCCCTGTTCAATATTTTTCAAGTTTTTCATTTTTGGAATAATCACTACAAGTCTTGTACTATAATTATTACATTTAATATTTTTTTAAAAAACCTTAAAAACAAAAATTTAAATTTGTTTACAAAATCCAAGGCCTTTCTATAAATTTCTTTTGAAACACATATTTGGTGTTATAAGTGTTTATTAGATAATGAGTTTTTAAATGTCTGCAATTATTTTTATTTCCATTATTAAACTATATAAATTGATTTACAAATTTGTCAATAAAAATAATTTCGTTTACAATTTTTTTAAACTTCCAAAAATTGTAGAAAATTAACGAATCGTCATTATTAAAAATGTGTAATATTAAAATTTTTTTTTTTAAATAAATTTATAGTGTATCGTGGGTTCTGTACAAAATGTTAATGTTTTATTTATGGTTCAACAAAATATAAAATACAAGAATCATAGCGTAATACTCTAGTAATTTTATACATAAATTTCAAAAAAAGCCAAAATATTGAAGAAAAAAATAAAAATTACTGTATTTGTCAAAATCTCAGTGAGGAACTCTGTATATGGAGAAACTAGGAAGAGGATAGAAATATGAAATTGGAGGTTTGGATGTTTGGAGTGACATCGGTGTCATAAAGAAGAAAAGTAGTAAGTGTTCTAGCATTGTATTTGTCTATATTTTTAAGTGCAGTTCAATAAAATTACACTTGATTTTTTTAAATAAGTATCAGTGAGTTACAGTAAAATTATATTATAACTTAAAGTTTTTATCACCAAATAAATAATAAAAAAAATAAATATTCAAAACAAAATTATGAATTTATTTTAAATATATTCGTATAAATATTCTCTTTCCTTTTACCAAAAACTTAATAAAGTTACTCCGTACAGCTTCTAATTATAATAATTAAGAATTTAAAAAAAAACGCTATAAACTTTAATTACTTTCCCATAAATATTTAATATTACCTGTGAGTCTCAAAGCACCCAGTTTTGTTTAAATTCGATTAATATTTTACAAAACGTTTCAAATAATATTTGATTTTTCATTTGCGTTAACATTAATATTATACAGACTGCAATATTATGATTTGTAAAAGATAAAATCTATTCATTCCTAAACAAATGAGCAGCTATATTATACTAGTAGTTGATTTTGTTTTACGACACCTGCAGAACTCTGCAGATCCGGTATGACGCCTGCACCCGGTGAAATTATAACGTTATGTACATAAATACGACCTATACAGTTATTTTATTGTTTGAAAAAAAAAAGTACAAAAAAGCGTTTTAAATAACATTTTTCCTTAAGTACTCACGTTTTCCGAAGGATTGACGACGGCGAACAGAAATCCACCGGTTGTGGAATTCAGTTTGAAATTGACCACGATAGAGAATTCCGGATACAATTTTTCCGGCAGAAACAACCGATACGGCGATTTAATATCGGATCCTGGTTTAATTCCGAACGCCGGAAAACCGTCGTCCCCTTTATCAAAATACAACTGTGGGTCCTCGAACGGAACTTTAATGGCTTCTTGAAGATCGTGTTCATCTGTACATACACAAAAAAAACAATAAAAAGTCACAATACAAATATATTATTATAATTATGACGAATCAGCTTATATGATTGTAAAATCATCGTTATGGACATATTTAAAAAGGTGATTGGGTGATTGGGGGGGGGGTTTCCACGGGCTGTAAATCTTAAAGTTTATATTTATTTATAATATTTTGTTGATAAAAAAAAATATTTTACAAGTTATTACATTTTTGTTAACACTACGACACAGAAAAGTATTATGGTTTGAGATATGACCTGGTGGTTAAAATAAATGAAATTTCGTACTGCACTGTTTTATGTCCCTTTCGAATACTTATAACCAAGAAAAATGTCATAACCAGTTTGTTTATACCTGGGAATCCATCTGCGCCCCTTCATAATAATCAGAAAACGATTTGTTTATTGGCCAAAATAAAATTGTAATTGGCAATTGCCACCCTTTCTCTGTATAGAAACCTCGCCTAGAAATAAAGTATAACTTTAAAAAGAAAAAAAAATTGTATTTGATAAATTCCTGGATAAAATATTAACATTGAATTATAACGTACAATAATAATTAAACTGTATTTTTCCAAATTCAATAATATTTGAACTGAGTAAATTATATTTCTTTTATCTGTTTTTTACAAATTCATTGCTGAAGAAATTTGAGTTGGGATTCGGGAAAGCTTTTTATTTTTTACCTGAGAAGTAAAATATCCCAATATGATTATAGTTCTCTGATTAAGGTGTAATAATAGAATTTGGAATCTCTAAAAAGTATTAAATTTATTATTTTTTTGAAAATTCACAAACTAAAAGAAAAAAAATGTTAAGATAACGTTATAGTTTACTGTATTCGTGGACAGACTGTATAATATACCTAATGCTAAAAAAACTACTTGGTAAGACATTGCGTTATGAGAATGCCATGAATTTTTTTCAAATACTAAGATATTTAGGTACTAGGCACTGTTTTATTTGTATTTGTGTATGGAAAATATAATCTTGATTAATAACTTGACAAAAACGCATAGTTATCTATAAATTACGATAACATGCTGACGTACGATTGATTCTATGACGGATAATACAAATATACGCTGCATACAAATTTCATGTCTAAAAAAAAAAAAAAAAACGAATTGAAAATAAATATTTATTTCAAGTTAGGGCTTTAAGAACAATTTATGTTTTATTAAAATAATAAACGAGGAAAAATATTAGAAGAAATAAGCGAAGTATCAACGAAAATATTATGTGATGTCATCAAAACAACCGTGATCAACCGATACCCAAAATATTATCCCTTCTATCCGAACCAGAGATTGGCTATAAATTATGATCCAAAACTGTGACTACAGAGCAATAGGCTGCGGCGCCTTCGACGGACGGTAGATAATAAATAGTCGACCATTCCGAAAACGGACCTACGAAGGTTTGTTTGAAACGTCGACATTTTGTCAAAACGATTTTGGAATCAAAGAAACGGAAAAAATATAATATTGAAAATAGCCCGGAAACCAAACGGAATATTATAATATAATTAACTAAAAAAATTGAGCGTTGGCTCGTCACTCTTTTGCTCGCTAAGAACTCGTTATAGAAGAGGCAAAAAAAAAAAAAGAACATTCGGGAATATTATTAGTTTCAGACTAATATTGGAAACTGTTTTAGAAATTTGATAAATTTCTTAATTTTCGACGGAAATAATATGCACCCGAAACAACATTACGGCTCGTTTGCTCTCTGACAAATGTTCTTCGTGAAAAACAGACAGTTTTTCTCTAGAAGATAAATATAAGTACCTACCTACCGCACACGAAAAAAAAAAAACATTTTTAAACGTCAATAATACACTATATCTATCGTTTGACAGAATATTATTTGTGGAAAAAAAAACTCGAAAAAAAAAAGCTGATACTGACGGGAGCGGGAGCCATTTTTATAGGTTGATAGGTGAGAAGGTGGGAATACATAAAGTTATTTAATTTTTAAAAGAAAAAGAAAACATAAACACATCGTAGTAAACCCAAAATATCACACGCTATTCGTCGAATCTATAAAACTACAGGTTTACAAAACTCAATGAACACTCGTCTATACAGATCGTGAAATTTTACGGTCACGCAGTAATATAATTATTATAAGGCGTCAACATTTAAATAATTTTATTGCGGGGCTTAAAAAGTAGGTGAAGGTAGATAAGGGCAACTATATCAACAATACAATTTTGAAAGAAATATGATTAAATTTCCGAGTCCCGTGAAGTCTACCCGAGGACTCCGCAAAACCATCAGCGTGGCACTAAACATGTATACAACTATCTATAATATTTTTTTAATATTTCTACGGTAGGTACACTTTGAAAAACCTTTTTTCTTGAAAAATATTGGCCGTCGACGCGCGTAGAATAAATAAACCGTTAAAAGGATGTTCCGCAGTCACATTAATAGTAAAGCTTTGAAATAAGTGGGTGGGGCGAGAAATTCAATAATTTAAAATGTATTGGCATACGAAGACCATTTCGATTATAGGTAGAAAAAAACCACCACCACCAGCAGAGTTCCGTCGTAATAGAATAAATTCCTCCGCCTCCTTTATTTTGTATCATATTATAGAAATACAGTGGATTCCGCTTAATGTGGCTACCGGTTAATGCGAGCAGCCACTTAATATGGACATAATGGTCTGGTTCCGAAACAATTATTTAAAAGCGGGAAAATAAAGAAAATAGCAAAATAAAATTTTATTCAAATTCTAAATATTATTATGACAAGATATAATATCCATTGCAAATGTTTTACGATATTTAAAAATAAAAGGTTACAGATGTCCAGAAATTATGTCCATGAAATTATAAAGATGATTCTTCTGCATCGAAATGTTGAAATTTATATTGGAATTCAACCCGACTTTTTACTACTTTAATCTGCCTGCAAAATGAAAATAATTTCCAATTTTGTGTTCATTTTGTCTAGAAAAAGCTGCTGAAAGTATTTAAAAATAAATAACGAGAAAATATAAAAATAAACAAAACAATAGGTAAACGGTGCAATAGCTTCTAATTTTTGGCGAAAATTATATGAAAATCGCCAATTTAATGTGTAAATGCTGCCGTCTTTATCCGGTACACTCCATAACTTAATTTATTATAATAATAGTATAGGAGGAAAAAGTATATTGACAAAAAAACACACTTCGAGAACAAAGATCGAAAAGTTTACCGAGTAAAACAATAAGAAATATATACGTCGCGGTCGTTTTAAGAGATCACCGTTTTTATATTTTTTTTAGTTGATTAGTTTAAATTCTTTGGTAACATACAAAGTTTATTTTTCATGCTTTCTCTTCGTACACTTTTGTGTATTATTTTTGTCTTTTGCAATGGGTACCAATAAAACGATACAACATTAAAAGCGTTCAAGTGCCTTTAAATTGCATTTGCCGGTCTTTGGAGTACAAATATTTTTTTCGTTTTTACTATCGAGAGTGTTTAACATCGTTCAAACGTAAATATTGTTTTTTATTTTTTTTTTTAAATTATCCATGAACATTTAATTTTTTTCCACGAGACCAACCATCTGTGGAATTTCACATTTTGCATACTATTCTTCGATTAACTTATATTTTTTTTTTCTAACTGGTAGGAAAAAAAATTGTATACAATTCACATTTGTCCGTTTGTTTTTAATTTGGAGTTCAAATTTTGTCAAAACTCATAAAAATTACGAAAAACTATCGTAAATATGATTTCGCATATTTAAAAAATAATTTGATTTCAATTATTTTAATTTTATTCATAAAATGACCACTACGGATACGGTTTCACTTAGAAAGAAAAGTGTAATGTCATTACATTTTTTTTAAAAAGGTAATGAATCACCTGAGCGATTAATCGATACCTATCGATGTTTAAAAACTCAATTGATAATTTCGATGGTTACTATATCGATTAGTCAGACATTTCGATAGTATCGATACTTGATTATGGGTTATTGACGAAATTGATGACTTTTTTTATTTTGTCTATTACCGTTATTTTTTCATCATGTTCGTGGCCAAGAGCAAAACCTACTTGAATGCCTAGAGTACATGTAGGTGTGAATACATCTTTTCTGTAAAGGATTTTGTGTAGGCATATCAAAAGATCATTGACGTAACACAACACTTAGCGAGGATTGTATGATAAACAATCCAATAACTATGACATTGCCGGAACACTACCGCGATTATATAAATTTCTTTTTTTATTATTGTGTTATTATTTTGAATTTATTATTATGTCAAATGAATATGTGATGATTCGCCTGCCACGGAAACTATACTTTTATAACAGCGTATATAATTTTAAGCTTTGTTTTTGATTTTAAAGTTTTTTTATTTTTTTTTTTTTTTGTATAAAAACGTATTGTTCCCTTCTAACGGCTCTAACTTATTAAATAAAATGTCCTAATATTACAAAAGCCGTCGGAAAATAGATTTTCAAAACCTCTATATAATTTTCGTTTTTTTTTTTTTAGATACCCTATTTTTTAAGAGCTTAATGCTTTTTAAGTCTTCATTCTTGTTGATTTAAGGCCTTGGATTCGAGAAATTATTAATAATAATAATTTCAATTATTTTATTATTGAACAGTAGGTATACCTAACTGCCCGATTCCGTTCAACATAAATACCTAATAATATTATGTTTGGCGATAATCGCTGCTGTCCTTCGACGGCTGATGGATAAGTGCGAATCACTTGTGCCCGTAGGTACAGTGACACGTCAAATAATATTTTCTTGAGTCTATATACACGTAATATTATAATAGTAATCCGGACAAAGTTTTCTGCAAAATAAACACTGCGTCGAATAAAACGGTGGCGGCGGCGGCGGCGGTGTTTCTCGCGATTCGGCGGGTTCGTTAAGCGCAATGCGGTTTAGCGCGAGGGACGGCCGACGAGACCGGCTCGAGGATTTCACGTCGCAAGTGACCCGAAAGCGTTTTAACACGTTGTTTGCGTTGTTTCCTTATATACACGGATCACATACCTATACTTACACGAGTGCAAGACGTCTGTAAAATAGAGTTTGCACACGTCTTGCCGGGGAGGGGGCATCTTGCAATTGGTGACGGGAAGGGATGGGAGGGTTGTCTCGTACCCCAATGAAAACATCGGTCGGCAGTCGGCAGTTGCAGACTCATCGTTTCGTTATTATAATTTATTATCCGAGTACATAATTACCTACTTGATATTATCTCAAGTGTTTTACAATTAAAATACTTTACATTTACATTTTATAGGTATTTAAATTTTTAAGGTATGCCATTTAATCATAGCCAACAGAAAAATAGACGACCTGCTCGGCCTTAGAAATTATTCCGCTGCCCACCGCGCTCCGGGTGACTAATTTATAAAACAATAGATAAAACGTATTTTAGCACGTGTCGTTCTAAATATTGAATATGGGACACAAATATCTTTCTTATGCGCAACACAAAATATTATAATCATCGTTAGCGCTCTTGGTGTTTGGATTCCCCAGAGGAACCGATGTTTTGTACAAACTTGCATCTAATATTCAAGCCTTCCAGAGATTGACGGATTAAAAATTAATTTTATTCGACATTTTATATATATAAATAACCATGTTATAATAATTCAATATAGTATAAGTATAATAGAATTTTCTTATGCCACGAGATATTTGGTTCTAAATTATTTAGTCATTTTGTTATTTTTTTTTTTTTTTGGGGGGGGGTTCCTTAGTCGGTGAAAATATGTTGGCCTTACAATAATATTACAGGGCACCATAATGACTTATTTTAAAATTGTTGCAAATATTTTAATCGTGTCCAAATAATAAAATATTAATTTATAATTTTTTTTCCTTTTTAAATATTTGATAAACTAAAAAAAAAATCACGACTGGAAACAACCTCATTATAATCGCGCAATTTTGAGACCTTCCGAGACGCACGCCGTTCCGGTATACTCTGCAATCAGGAAATTGTCTTTTTATCGATCACCGCTTTCTGATGGTTTTTTTTTATTTTTATAAATAATTACTTTATCTGCACAATATCGGTAAAAATAGACTCGCGCAGTCTTAAGTTAAAGAATATAGAACGTATTATAAAAACAAATGTACATACTTCGCACTGTTGTAGATGAGATAGAGGGAAACGATAAATGATCGCTAACGAAATATGATTCTGCACGAAGTTCAGTTAAACAGTAAACATGTTTCAAAATGCAGTAATTTTATATATAAATACATAATTAGTAATTATAAATAGTAATTTATATATAAATACAATGTAATATAATTAAACACAGAGTTATTTAAATTTTAAAATAAAGTCAAATTTTCGATAAAATTCATCTTTGTTTACAAAAAAATAGCTAATTTATGTAAAAATTCCAGCATTTTTATTCTGCCTAACAGTTTAAATTCACATTAAGCCAAATAAAACAAAAATGACGAAATAATGGTTTGAAAAATTGACCACGTCTAGAAAAGACTAATGCATGTATTCTGTGAGAATTACAGATCTCTATGATTATTATCAACCAAATTTTTATATTTTGAGATAAAAAATTTAGAATGTATGCAATGGTTATCAAAAACAAGTTTGGCCTAGTTTTACTATGCTAAAATACGAACGATAGACAAATATTATTGAAACTTACGAACTTTACCACGGGTTTCAATATAATGTTTTGATATTGTAACTATTAATTATTGTAACGACCGCTTGTTATATTATATAAATCGACTTTGACGGGGGTTCCGTGGCAAATCAAACGGACCGTGCTGAAATTCGTTATTAGAAATCGTTATTCGTATTAAACCGTCTAGCGGTGATGTTATAACATCCGCAACCTAATACTTTATAGCCCACAGAATGAAACCAATAGTGGTATAAAGTGTGGGCACGGTCCCTGTGCGGACAGATCTGGTAATCGTTTTGATAGCACTCGACTAGTGGGCGATGTAATATGAATTGAAATACAGATACACGCGCCGTGTTTGTCTTTTGATGTCCGAACAAGATAATTTAATAATATCCGCAGCTATTGGTCGATAGTGAAAGTACAGGATTTTTCGTGACAGGTATCTATCATTTGGAGAGCTCATTTTTAGAAACAAAAATGAGAAGTTCGGTCGTTCTGGTGCAATAAACCGGGCAGCTCTGATTTTTGGTGAAATTCGCATTTTATTGTATGATTTTTGATAGAAAAAAAAAATTATAATAATTACAATCATAATTCATGAATTTTCCGCGTTGTGACAAGTTAAATCCGATTATCTGTATTAAGAATAACACGATTGGACAAAATGACTTAATTTGAATTAATTTTCGATTATTCTCAATATGTTTTGTTTTGTTTTTTTTTTTTTTCTACACTTTTTCGATTAATAAAATGGTCCAATTTATTCTTTTATTACTTTATTAAATATTTGACATTTTTCACCCAGCTGTATTTAAAAATGTTGCTTTATTCCTAATGATTCCTCTAAAAATGTAAAGAACTAAAAACAAAAGAGAAGATATTTTCTATTACTCAAGGATATAAGGTTAGAAAATACTAATTTTCCCCCATAACTTTATCAGTTTATCGAGTTCTACTCAAAGTCGTATTTTGATTGCTATAATTTATCGTTACTTTTAGTTACACGCGTGTAGCATATATCATCTAGATATTTTATTTCATAAATACTCATGTTTTACGAAAATCAAAGTGAAGAGGTAAATTGCCTAGTTAAAAAAAAATAGATTTGTAGCTATTTCTTGACTTGAAATTGATATCCATGACATATTTTACAATTTTAACGTTTTCTTTGGTAAACCTATTTAATATGTTATTATTTTATAGATCTACATAGATCTGCATATGCATCTAGATATGCATCTATGGCATGCGATAAATCTATTTCAACATAAATTATTGACAAGTCGGTGATCCTATTATTGGTTATTCTGTAATCGCCTCATAGATGAGGATGAGAGTTCTTACGACGCACAATTGCAGGACTTGTTGATATGGTCAATACTACATTGAAAAGTTTGTAAACATTTAGAAAAACATCGTCGTCTACAATTATAGGTATAATATCTTCAATTTAAAAATATTATTTATTTAGTTGCCACTTTTTTTTTTACGATCAGCATTTCAGGCATAAGGTTATCTGGACTTACATTCAGTATTTTATAGAAAATCAAAATCAATTTTGAATCCCGGCATAATTTTTAAACTATTCATAGGTACCTCATACTAATTATTAAACTGGGTATTTCATTAATATTTTAATTTTATAAAATTATCAGTTCGAGGTATCATAATATATGATGGTTACCCCCTGTAAACACAACCATCGCGTGACTGTAAAATGTTATTCCGATTCGGCAATGGCAGTATTACCCGATGGCGCTGCGGCGGTTTCGTTATTTAGCCGAATCGTTTGAAACGCGTAGGTGTTTGTTTCTATCGAACAACATGCAATATTATTATAATATGACAACAACGGACATACAGTATTATCATATTATCATGTTATAATATCCCTGATTTGCATCATTCACTAACGTAAATATTATTTCAGTGCACCATTAGTAATTTTCCAATCATAATAACTATCCATCGCATCATTCAGCTCGTCGTCGTTTACTCTTCAAACAGATAATGACCTGAACATTTTCGCAGATCAATAGCTATTACGAGTAGATAGCTCTATTCTTCGTCATCACTTTATCGCTTATAAGAAAACGGTTATTATTTTATAGTAGACGAACAAAATTGATGATTGTGTTAAATAATTTTTCAATAATTTGAATACAAATAATTTAACATTTAATGATAGTAAAATATAGAACGACAGTATATTATGATGTTCGTATAGTGATAGCGGCTATAATTCTTCCAGCCTCACGTTGGTCAATTGCATTTATTATGCGTGCAAGATATTGTACAGTTGTTTTACAATACTTCGACAGTTACTATCACCCTGCTTACAAGTAGATAGTTCATGATAGTAATATTACCGCGGTTGCGAATTTCGCAAATGTCGCAACACAGTAACTATTTTCGTGTGGGTCAAGTGTAACGGATATTTTACGAACATTTTCGTTCAAACCTAAACTAAATAAATAAGCATATCATCATTCTTATCACTGCTCATGTGCCACAGAATTGAAAGAAACGGTAGAATATAATATAACCGTTTATTCTGCACAATAACTGTGATAAAAAAGCCAACCAATTTTAATCAAATCATTTTTTTTTTCTCCGTTGTTCTATTATATATTCCAAGCCAAAGGCACGCTCAATAATATTAATATGTGCCAAACAATTTGTCTAACATACCTATTTATTTAGTCATGGCATAAATAACGAACCACGCCCTTCGAATTTGTTGCCCAGATTTCTTTATATAAATGATAAAATATAGCCCCAGTGACTCCGCTAAAGCGACGTGCCCGAAGTATTAATATATAATACGTACTATGCAATGACCTGGACTCGGTAGGTAGGAACCTAATCATTAGTCAAGCATGTTATCATAACAGAATGTATTATGATGCATTTGTTGTTTTCGAATATACCTCTAAATACGCAATATTATTATTTTAAAAAGATTTGGATCGAAAACGTGTACGGGACACACACTACAATAAAAGTAGGTAAACAGTTTAACTCCTATTATTGTTGTTACCTGGCCGGGAAAGGGCCGACGACTGCAGTTTTATTTATACGAACCGCGGTTAGAGGTTCTCTGCCGTTATTATTGAGTTTATAATCTCATTCCGTATTCCACGTCTGCGGCCCCCGACTTTGGTTCTCGTTGTCCATTCTCTCGTATTGCCTTAAACCGTAAAACTCCACGCGTATATAACTGCAGACCGCATCATGTTACTTATATGAGTAAGTAACACAAACGATGATTCTTCGTCGTCATACATAATACAGATACTGAAATACCAATGCTAGACGCTAGTTATAATTTATAAGTAGAGCTCAAAGTTATAGTGGCTAAAATAAAAAAAAATATGTAAATAAAAACGCAAAACAGTTTTCGCGCAACGAGTATGTTGTAGGTGGGAGGCTCGAATGCATATTGATTTAGTTTATACACCGAAAACAACGATACATCATTGAAAAAACGACTCTGAACAACACTCGTTAAAGTGGTAAGTTTAATTTATGAACCGTGTTTTTCCGCTTATATAGCTTTGTGGACTGGTACCCCAGAAATCAGCAATACTAAAACCAATGTACCCACTGTTTTTCCTAATTTTTAAGAAAAACTGCCGGTGATCTAGCAGAACGTTTCAAATAAATAAGTACTAATGGGCGAAAAATTTGCATCGTCAAAGTACTGTATGAAAAAAAAAGTAAAACCTTCTTAAACAACGGACTCCTTATAAGGCGGGAATTTCCTTAAAACGGAAACCAACATTAGTTCTGCATAACTTATACCCGTATATTTTATTTTCCCTATAACGAAAACTGCTTTATAGCGGACAAATCAGTTATTATCGAGTGACTCCGTTATAAGGAGGTTTTTCTGCATGCAAAAATACGCATACAAATATAATTTGAAAATTTAAGAAATAGAAAAATGATTCCTGGTATTCTAAAACTGACTAAGAAAGAGTTTTACAATTTTTAATTTTTGAACTATCCATTGCAATGTAATTGTGTACGGTAGATTTTCAGCTCGGTTTTCTAGGAATCGAAAGAAAAATATTAGTCATAACGTAAATAGCTCCTAAAACCTACACGAATCCTGGTTACTGTAAGTATTACATTTTCTAAGATTAAAACAAAAAAAGAAAAAAAAACCATTTTCATATACCAATTATACCGTAATAATGAAATTGTTAATGTATTTTAATGGATTGGAAAAAAAACAACTTTTATTTCACTGTAATTACTTTATTCGAGCCTATTGAGGCGTAAATAACAAAAATAATTTCGGGTTTCCAGTGGTGCGGCGTGGTTATAGTTGCTCGGCGGCGGCGATGGCG
Organism: Cinara cedri; assembly: GCA_902439185.1. Classification (NCBI taxonomy): domain Eukaryota; kingdom Metazoa; phylum Arthropoda; class Insecta; order Hemiptera; family Aphididae; genus Cinara; species Cinara cedri. The sequence continues at coordinate 845,507 of CABPRJ010002367.1, read as the reverse complement.
ATAAAATATTATCATTATTTGAATTTTGTAATATGGAAAGTTAAAAAAAATAAATCATTTTTCCATTTCGGTTTTATGAAGATAGTTTGTAAACTCTGGGAACTTTCTGTTTTTTTTTTTTTTTTTTTTTAGATGTTATCACCATGATTACTCAAAAAGCTTATAATAATAAAACATTTTTTTTTAATTTGTACTTAAAAAATAATATTTTTTCTTATAAATATAAAATTATACAATTAATTATTAAATATTTCGCCGAGTGCTATTATGTACCCACATTATGAGTACAGTGACGGCATAACTATTTTATAACTCCACAAGTACTTATAAATGTTTAATAGAGTCGTGTTGTTGTCGAATTTTTCCCAAAAATAGAAAACGATGCAGCCTTCTATGGTCGTATCTGTATTTTTCTTGCTACATTGTTAACATTTTTTCCGGCTCTCTCCGCTGTATGGCCACATGTGCTCGAACTTATAGAATTTAAGTTTTTTTTTATAGGCTGGTTGACGTCATAAAACTGGTCGAATTTCATTATGAAATGAAGTATGTTGTCGCAAAAGACCGGTATTTTTTTAAGCTTTAAACCCGGGACTGTAACCGGACCGAAAACAACCGGTTATGTAACCGGGAACCTTGTGTTAATTATGAACCGGGGCAAAAACTGAAACCGTTTTTTCAAATGTTTAAAAAAACAAACTAAAACCCGAACTTAATTTTTAAAGTTCAATTTTCTTCGGTTATAGCTTTTTATTTAAAAGCAAATGGATGATCGGAAAAATAAATTTGCGCGACGTTGTCGACATTATTTATAACACTATATACTATTTATAATAGAACATTTTACACTATGTACATAGAGAATAAAAGTCATATTACTTTAGCCTACGATATACAACACGTAGCCCATTCGGGCTGTTTTTCAACGTATCAAATGAAGTGAAGTACCCATGCAATCGATAATATAATATTGTAACTGATTATAGTTTGTAGGCTATGTAGCTGTGCAATACTGATACTGATCGACAGCATTCGAAAGTATTCAAACGAAATTATTGGTTAAAGAGAATTTCGAAAATATTTTATAAATATATGGTCTCGATTCACCCGTCACGGTTATGAGACGTAGTTACCAGTAAGTGACTACGAGAGAACGGCTGGAAGGGTAGATCTGGGTATCGCGTCGGTTCTGAGTATTCGTGATCGCGTATTTGCGTCGACTGTAAGTAATAAGTATCGCTCATTATTGGATACCGCGTAATCAAATATTATTATTATGTTCTGCGGTACTGCGTAATAATATTACCTACTGTTATAATTACTGCGATTTGAAAGAGGGGCTTACCCCCAAAGGATACTTAGTTCCATAAAATTACTAATATTTTGATATAATAAACTCATTTTTCAAATTTTGTTACTTACTGCCTTTGGTTTTAGGCGTGCAGACTATAAGGTTTAACTGTATTATAAATAACAAAACAATTTTTTTTTTTTTTTTTGGTTGTATTGATATTGCAAGCAAGAAAAAATTGGTTTTAGGTTTTAAAATTAGTTTCTAAATAATAACATTATTAATACGCACACACGTCGAGTATGGTAAATACGGGCTACGATCAATTCAATTTTAGTTTTTAAAAAATGTATTTGTAACCGACAAAGGTATTGACCGCAACCTTAATTGCATATTTTCTAGACTTGATTAAAATCAAAACCGCAATAATTTGTTTTTCATTAAATACCAAAACGAAACCAAAACCAAAAAAAAAAAACATGACGATTATAACCTCTGTCCTGAACATTCTCCCCCTTTAAAAAATCATATAGGTATACGTCTCTTGTTAGTCTAATAGTTTATTATAACTGACCAGGTTATTGTAAAGTATTTAAATAAAACAATACATCAATAGTTTTAAATTCTGAGTTTAGCGAATGTATTGGTTATTGGTGTACTTTTTCATTATTTTTGTAAATCATTTTTCCATCAGAAATCTTGCTTCAATCAAAATATATACAAATTATTTTTTATTGTGTTTTAGATATTGTCGATTGATGCATTATAAAAGTTGTTTTTTTATTTTCCATGCAGTTTTCGTAAAAAATAAGAAACCTCTGAAAAAACCATAACTACAACTTAAACAATTTACGAAGTTCACGGTTTCAATGATTTACATAGTTTCAATATTGTTTATAGGCTGATAAAAAGTGGTCATTATTATGTGATCGAAATTTGCACGTCCATTTCATAACCTCAGGCGACAATTTTATACCGCAACTAGTGCTTGATTTAGACACCAGGTCACAATTTACGTATGTGCCGTATTATAATTAATATGAAACGGGTTGCAACATTTCCGTTGTGCATTCGAAATGTTTGATTAAATATAGTTATCAAGATGACAGAACAAAATAAATGATAACACAAATGAAAATTGTTGTTTACTTTGTGAGGTCGTAAGTTTTTTTTAAATTTATTAAGTATGCGAAAATAATGTATTATTGTTTTGAAATACTTAATAATAACAACAATAATAATATGCGCATTTCGTATAACCCGATAGTATATTGAAAAAACCCCAATGACCACGATAAAAAAAAAAAAAAAAACAAATGCACAGGGATAAATCATTTTGATTAAGTGTTTAATAAAACTTGGTGAAATAATAATGTACGGAAAAATACCTTCGGTTGTTATATCCATTTCAAAAAGTTTTAATAAAAAATATAGAACGACACGAAAAATATCATTACCCGGAAATCGTATAACTACTATATTATTATTGTATCCGATGGCATAGTACCGTAAATGAATTTCAATATATTCATTTTTAACGTTTTTAATGTTATTTTTTCTCTGTATTTTTTTTTAAAAATAAATATGAATAATAAATAAATACACCCGTGAGCAGCTCTGCTGCTTTATTATAAACGGATTTTCCCCTAGTAGACTTTATGCTTTAAGCATATTTAATATTTAGTTTCTAACGTCAGTGAGGAATCTATACGATGTGCGCATTCGTTTTTTTTTTTTTTTGGCGATCTACCGGTACTGTGTTCAACAAATTATCTTATTATTTTTTTTTCCTAAGAAAAATTTTATTAGAATAATATTTTTAAAGAATTATTGCAAGAATATTTTATAGAATAAATAAAGGGGAAAAAAAAGTTTAGCCACAGATTCTGACTTACAATAATTAATTCATATTATATCACGAAAATTATCCAATAAGTAATACATCCGTTGTATTTTTTTTTGAAATAAGCACCATCTATACTCAATACCTATCAATCATACCGGATTATCGTCTTGAGAAGACCCAAAGACCCAGTGATTTAAGTAGTCTCGCTTTCAGACTATTCTAACGGAATTCTTTGTGTTTTATCATATCAACAAATATATTCATATTCGCTTTCAAATAAAACGTACAAGCGTATTTTAATGTACAATTATTGTGAAATTTGTTCGAATATATAATATTATGTTCACCCGAAACCGGAAAAAAGTACCCTTCAAAGTTATTTCAGAGCCATAACATCTCTGATCGAAAATTTAATAGAGGATATCATTTCCGAAATAACCTGATATAATATGGATCGATATTTAAAATGCAAAACATGATTTTTTTTTTTTAAATCCCTGTATCAATTATCGTGGTCTAGATTCTGCAGCGTTCTAGTTTGGTAGCACGATTTACAATTTCGTCCAGCGCAGTAACTCTGGATTACTCGATTTATCGCAGATGAATTTTCAGAGAATTCGCAGAGAATTGTCGTTAAAAACCGAATAGGTACTCGCGTTGTTGGCGGCCGAGGTGCATTGGAAACCCAAAACAAATGGTCCCCTTCTTCTCCGCGAGAAACGATGTCGATTTATCTACGCCGGAATTATCAATTTTTGCCGATTCGCGTTGGTCATCAATTTCTGCTGAGGAAACGATGCGAAAAAAATTGTCATATATATAGGTAATACTTGGACACATGCACCTGTCTATTTGTCGGGGCGTGTAGGGATGGACCTAGGACACCCGAGGAAAAGGGTTCAGAAGAGCACGTCGTTTGTTCGTTTTGTCTGGGAGGGGAAGTAGGGACACCGGATTGGCAGGATACCGCGGGAGCGTACGGCCCGGACTTGCAGAAGTCGAACGGGAAAACGCGTAGATAAGTATATAATATAGGAGGTATACAAGTAGTGTATGGTAGAGGTGTGCGCGGAAAATAATTAAATTCCGACAAAAGGGACGGTCCGGTCGGTATGCCGGAAGGGGGTGGGGAGTGGTCATAGAGGAGACGTTGTTGACGTAATTTATCAAACGGTCTTCCAGTCAGACTCGACAGAAAAAAAAAAAAGAGACAAAATATTATATACTCGTAAGTCGGTATTTTGTCGCACACTTATTATGGCCGTCTGTCACGTTCTGCGAAACAAACGACACAACTGATACCATAATAAATTCGACGCCGTTTATCGTGTCCGATCGCCATCTGCAGTCGAAGGATTACGTTACTAGCCCGACGACGGATTCCGAGAGATGGCGGTAGCGTGTTCATCGAAGCCACATTTTCGTCCCTCACCCCCTACCGCCCGTCACACAGCATTACCGTCCCATGTTGCAGGCAATTCACAGCCAAATCCCACAGTCTCGTACAGTTCTTTCAAAATCTAAATTAAATATTATTGACCACATGATTGAACTTAACCTGAAACCTACAATATATTATATACCAGTGGTGACCATCTACGGCCCACTGGCCAAATCTGGCCCACGATCAAATTTTATTTATCGGCTCATCAAAGTATTATTGAATCAAAATCGAAGAAAAAAAATAACTTCAAATTTCAAAAATTAACACTCACATAAAAAAAAAAACATGATAAAACTTTACATTTTTTCTCATTTATAACAAGCGAAACAAAATAAATAATTAAATAAAATCACTGTACTTATATTAGGATGTACCTACAATAAAATATAATATTCTATTAACTTAAAAGCAAACTTTAAAATTTTTAGCCAACCTAGAACTAGTGTCATTTTTTTATGGCCCTCAGTAAAAACAGGTTGGTCACTACTGTTATATTCAATTTTATATAACATTATCTAACACTAATTAATTCCGTATTTAACTAATATCTTTTTCGGTAAGCGAACAATTTTCGGAGTCAACCTAGTAACTACAAGAGAAGGTTAATAGAGTTTCGGTTGCATGACAGTAATTATTATTACTGATTCTCGTGTGACCCTAAAGAAGAATGACGATTCTAATTTTCTGTATGGCGATAAAATGTCGATAGCTCTAAGAGTTTCATTGCAAGCTTGATCTGTGTAGACAACTCTGCGATCCCGGGTTTCGGAACATGGCAATTTTGTGGCCAAAGTAAAAATGACCCGCAGTTGTGAATAATTTTTTTAATGTTTTAGATTCTGAGTGGAGCGAAAAAGCTTATAATTTTATAAAAATGTTTATTGCGCAACTATTCTACTAGAAATCTTCCTCCGATTTTGAAGTAAAGCACATTTTCTAAAAGAAAATCGGTGTGGTAAGGTACTTTAGGGAAGTCATTTTTCGATTTTCCCAAAAGTTTTCCCAGCAAATGTGAAAAACCGGCAAAAAACACGGAAAAACTGGGAAAACGTAGGAAAACCAAAGAAATCGGTACAACATTAAACAAATATTATTAGAGAAAATACACAAAGCCTATTTAATTATAATACTATAAAATGACATATATATTGTTGACAAAGCAACACTATCAACTATACTTCACTCAGAATCGATTTTTCGTAAGCAATGGTTTATCTTTACTTACAGGTATACATTAAATTACCCATAAGGCTATAACAGTGGCTGCTCCCGTCCCCGTTTTCCTAAAGTATTTTTTTTTTTTTTTTTCGGTGTACGCATCGCTCGTATCACACTGATCGTGGTATATTAGAAGCACGGTGGCTCGTGAGCACAATAAAACGAGAGGCCACTTTAGTCGTAAATGACGCGGCCGGCCCGCTTACGTCCTGACGTCGGTTTCGCGTGCTCATAAAATGAGTTTTTATAATATCGTACGCTAGACGACGGTGACGTCCCGTAAATCTCGAAACTCTTATGCTCGCGAGTCCGGAAAAAAAATCACGCCGAAAACAAAAGATTACCGCCAAAAAGTTTTGAAAAACGTGCTCCCGGACATACTTAGATGGGTATTATATAACTTATAATATTTTCTTTGTCCGTCTCACGCCCGTAAGTCGACGAAAAATCGCGCGACGCGTTTTATATCCGATTTATCTTTGTAAAACGGTTTTTGTTTTTGGGGTTTTTGTTTTTTTTTTTACTCGTGCCACTCGTGCGCATCGCTTAAAGGTACTCACGTTTTCGTGTCATTATAAACGTATTATTAGGCGGATTATGTTGGTAAAAAGAAACAAAAAAATTCGAAATCAAAATTAAATTACCGTTCGTAATGCGTAGATTGGACGTATAAAATATGCAAAATGCAGTTTGTATAATAATCTCAAAAAAAAAATCCCTTTTCTCTACCGTTCATAAAAAGACTTTGTTTTGTCTACCTACCTATTTAATTGTTTATTCTTATGTATATTTATACGAAATAATTTCTTCTGTGTATAAAAAGAGGATTTTTTTCTTTTAACTCCAGTAAATAGAAATACATTTAAAATTTAATTGAATAGCGTGTTTTTTTTTTTTTTTTATTAAAAATTGTACAACCAGAGACGACGATAATAAAATATACATTTCTTTTTGTCCACCGTAGGTGAACTACTCACTTTCCACCTATTTGTTTTTATTCATTACTGACACTGTCAAAACCAAAAAGAAATATGGGTAAAGAAAAAAAAATTAAAATTAAAAATTAAAAAAATTAAAATATCTAAATATTGTTCTTATACTATTAAAGTAGATTCTTTGATTATTGTCAATGTAAAAACCATTTTTTGATAAATACAAAGGAAATAATCGTAATAAAATTTGAGAACTACTATAATATTATACTTTTAACCTCGTTTAAAATTGTCCGTAGGCTTATGTTAGGCTAGGTTATATACAGTCAAAATTCTATTTGCCGAACTCGATAGTTTTTGAACAAAAAACTGTTAAAAAGAAATACTCTTTTAGTCGATTACAATAATCTTATATATATATATATATTACGGAGCACTTTGGAATAAAACGGAATGAAATTACGGACAAACATGCCAAATAATCTGCATGACACATAAATACAAACACAACTCCATTATATCTCATTTCTTACAATGATTTTAAAAATTGTATTAATTTACACATAAGACGTAAATGGCATATCTTCTGGAATAAACACAAAAGTGACCCGATAAAAAAAATCTACATTTATACGGGAAAACTCAAATCTTAAACGATACGAGGGAATAATTTTAAATAGATTGAGACTCGGTCACACAAGATTTAGATTTATCCACGGGTTACTCATGGCAAATGTAGAACCGACTTTATGTAAAACTTATAGGACCTGGCGTTCAGTTTAATACATGTTAACAGAATATATGAACAGGATTATTTGAAACTCGACACGACCGAATGTCTTGATGATTTACTGGAACCTGACTGAACGAAACCTCGTAGTTCTGGAATTTTCAAAAATAACTTTTTTAAATGATACAATTTAATTTAAGAGTAAGTATAATGTAACTGAATTAGAATCAAGAAACTAACTGCAAATAATGGCTACATCTTTTGAGTTGTTATCAATTTAAAAGTTGTTAAAAGAAAAAAATAATAATAATAATCTTATGCAATAAAATTTAACGAGATACGCGATACGATAACGATTATTTAGTAACAAAAATGGTTTTCCGTCTCCATTAGTCAATAACGGTAATCTTAGATCGCAAAATTGAATTTAATATTCAATTTGCTCCCTTATACTATATCAATATTTAACTAGCGTGCACTCTATAAGTTGAAACAGTTTAAAATGAACTATAAAATAATAATAAAAAATTAATTTGGGTACATAGCAACGTTCATGAAAAATTGCATAGTTCCGTACAAAAGTTCATTATGTCGCTTAGTTTTGTTACATGGAAGTTCGTTAAATAGAGGTTCGACCGTAAATTTGTGCGTGACAAAATGCAAATCACTAGCGCTATCACTATTGCATGTAAGAATCGCCGTGTGAAGTATTTCAAATAAATTGTCGTATTTATTATTATTGAATACTACTGCTAGTGCCATAGGCGTAATCTGGGGTAAAATCATGAGGGATGTAGGCTTTGATTAAACTAAAAATCTATAAAGGTATTAGAATTCCCTCTCCCCCTCAGATGTAGATATTACACCCATAATCATTTAAAAATCATTGTTATAGTTAATAGCCAGTTATTCTCGTGATTAAAACAAGGCCGACACTAAAAAAAAATCTTAATATATAAAACGCAGTCATAAATTTATAAATAAAAATATATAATATACAATACAAATACGTTTTAATAGGGCCGATTTTCGTGTGTAATATGAAATTCAAACCCGAAATTATAAAGCGCCGAAAAATGTCCTAATAATACTAATCGAATATACCCAATAACACCTAGTTACTTCTAAACTAGTTAATGGTTATACTGTAAACCACGATACACTAACAGTTTATGGTATTGGTAATCTTTAAACACCATACCATTACGGTAGCACAGTAGGGCCTTTTTAGTGCCATAAAAAACGATTTCTAACGACTGTTCAATACTATTGGCGGAGCCCGGTTTAAGACACGTGTTTCACAATCCAAATGTTTCTTGGAATGGTTCTTCCCGGACTTCGTTTTATTAGTCTTTGCGAGATCGATATTGATACAGCCGTTCTCGAAAACGGAGGTCGGCTTTCAAAACTAATTAAACTTTAAAATTTACATCTATATCTTATGCTTATAGTATTATAGAGCAGTAGAGTTTGTTTATTTGAACGCGTTAATTTCAGGAACCACTGGTCCGGGTTGAAAAATGATTTTTGTGTTGGATAGTCAATTTATCGGAGAAGGCTACAATATTATTTTAATTTTAAAATTACACTCCTAAAGGATTGACACCGGTTTATTGGTATTTTATGTACGAACATTGTTGATTGGTTATCTTGGAATAAAATTTAAAAAAAAGAAAATACATGAAATATGCATCATATTGTGGTAAAACAATTACAACAATGTGCGTTCCCATGACAACAATGATTGTTTAAAAAAAGATTTAAATAATTTAAAATTTAATAACAACACAAAATAAATGAAAAACGGTTGCCAACGGTTGACTATTTTGTTTTTAATATTTCAATCTTTTCCAACTTAACGAACCATATATATTATATTTAAATTTTGTTCGTTGCGTGACTTAAGTAAACGCAATAGAATACTTTTGATCCCCCGAATGTGGATTACCAACATTGCGCCTATTTTTTTTCATTCAATTCTGACACGGTCAAAACCAAGTATGAATATGGGTGAAAAAAAAAATAAAAATAATAAAATTGGAACGGACAACGCCAGTTGTGAGACGGCTAAAGCAACAAACAATACAAACTATTGAAAACAACAAAAACTGTAAAAACAATAAAATCAATAAATTCTACTAATACTGTTATCACTATTATTTATAATGTTATCTAGCGATTGCGAAACATTGCCGGATCAGCTAATTACGTATATCGAATAGCCTTAATAGGTATACAAAATAACATATCCCAACTGACTGATCGGTCATCGTCAGACACAAACCACCGGATAGATCGGACTGAAATGTTGGCATACGTGACGCGTAAGCATCCGCTAAGAAAGGGTTTTTGAAAATTCAGCCACCGAGGGAGTGAAATAGAGGTTTTTGGATATTTTTGGTACGAAAATGGAATTTGTATTGATCCGTTTTTGTTTTATCGTCAGTTACCTCGGGTATGCGGATGGAATAGCAAAAATATTGGCCCGGGCCACGCCAGACGGGACAGCTAGCGGGACGGAAGGGTTTTCGGTATTTTTGGAACGTCGATTAAATTTTACTTGTTGGTTTACAGGTTGACTCGGTGACACGGATGCCAATTTAGTTAATACGGACGAGAAAACCGTTATAACTATTGTTTACGCTGTTATCTAGCAATAGCGCAGCTTTGTCGGATCAGCTAGTATACGTATATGTGTTTACACAGAACTGTGTATTATTCGCCGGAGGAATGGTTTTTTTTTTTTTTTTTTATGTTCGAGGTCACACACGATATTACTCGAAGTCACGTTAATATATTTACTATTGTTGGCTGAATATGCTATTTTAACACTTCAAAACGGGATAAAAGTACTATCGTATTGCCAATACAGACAATGTACAACTACGCGATCGCCCATTCGAAACCGTACAAAACAACAATCTGTTGTCGAATATCCGAATCGTAAATAGTGTAAATTTATTTATCACATTGGATTATGAGCGTACCTACGGCCGTCGCGATTGAGTAATAAAGTAAAATAATATTATTAGCGGACTGCCGTCGGGCAAACGGACGTTTTGAAAAGAATTAATTAAACGTAACGTACGGCCGCTCCGCGGTTTATCGCTTTAAATGTATTCAAATGATTTTAATACATATGTATATATATATATATCCGGACATTGTCGGCGCCCGTAGATACACAATGACGTATCCGTAACCTTATTTTGGATTCTGAGCAAGGCGGAGATCTATCGGTTTTGGTATAGTGTGTTTTTTTTTTTTTTTTTTTATCAGTGAGCAACATTTTTACCGAACATCTCGCTCTAACCACAAATGACGAAATCGACCTTTTTTTATTGCATTTTGAAAAAATATTCGTAGAGATTTGCAATTCTGGACTGGGATAAAATCGTTTGACCAAATAGAAATTCTTGAAAATTCAACACTAGGCCCATTATTTTTACTTGGTAGAAAACGGAAAAGTTCGGCAAAGTTATTTTGTAATCTAGAGTTTTATGATATCGAATTTCAAAAATCCGCGTTCAGCAGTAGTCGATAAGACCTGATGGCAAAATTCAAAAATACAAACAGTCCCAAAACCCCTGATCCCAGTGCAATGGGCTTCGAACACGGGCTAAATATTTTTATATCCATTGTCAGGTGATATTTTTGATGTTTACTCATTTTTACCAGTCCTAAAATTTCCGCTCCTGATCGTCTTCGTTTATTTGTTGTTTTATGCCACGATTCAGACAGCTGCGTTTTGTTGTAATTGCGAATGTATATAATTTATAAAGAGGGTATGAAAGTTAACCGGAAGTAATGCGTGTGCAATGGGCGAGGGTACTGTTAAAAAGCCTCTCGTTTAAAATACTTGGGTCCCGCTTTTGTTTGGACGAGCGTCCCGGAAAGGGTTTAAACGGTATGTAATTACGGGATTTATACACACCCGAGACGCGACGGTCTCGCCGAGGATCGAATACCGGAAATTCTCCATGATTTTTATTTTATTAATAGAAATAGTTTGCGAAACTTTTCAAAAAAAACATAAAATTATAACGTTGCTGCGTTAACTGTGCTAATTACGCGACTTTCCTATAATTGTAAAAAAATTCTCGATTTGAATTCATCACTGCAAAATCACAATTTTTTTTTTTAGAGAAACGATCAATTATTTCAGAAAATAAACTCACTGAAGTCTATTTCCGTTGCATTTTAATATTATGTCACCGTTCTGGCGACGACGCGGTGCGCGATCTAGTTGTCTATTTGGGCGGTTCCAAAGCACTCCGCGTATCGGTCTATTAACAACTTACATCGTGATGTGCTTGAAACGTTCGTCGGAAGGTGGCGACAGAGTTTTCATCTCTTTTTTTTTTTTTGTATTGCTCGTTTCTACCACGTACGTGTAATCTTCTCGGAGTAATGTCGAAAAAAACAAATATTTATACGACCAGAGGAATTCAAGGCATTTGTATATTTATTGTTTTTGATCTATGAACCGTTTAATCGAAAGAGTGTTTTCTTATTGGGAAAATGTTTTTTTTTTTGATCTCGACCCCTTTAAAATAAAAAAAACAACCATCGCTATTTCCCGATATTAGAAAAACCTCCAGCGGCTGTCGTGCGTATATAAAATAATAAAATAATATTGTATAAATAGGTTGGTTGATGGGAGTACACAATGATTTTAAAACGCAAACGGATTATTTTTATGCTGGGTGGAAAAAAAATCACCCTTAAACATAAAAGTGGAAAAACAAAAATAACGCGAGATTTTAGAATAAATTACTCCAAATAGTTTTTACATAAGTCATTTTTTTTTTTCATAAGTATATAATATTTTATAGGAAAATTGACAATTTGGCAATTTGGAAAAGTAATCTAAAAAGTAAGTTAAGTTGTATATGAAAACAATTATTTATTAAATAAAACTCTGAAAAAAATAATTTTTAAGAAATTTAGATTAAACTGAATGTTTTAAAATACCGCGATATTTAGGTTATTTTTTTAATTTTATAGAAGGTTATTACAAAATTTATTACATTTTGTATCAAGTCCAGAAAGTGAAATATGAGTATTTTGTCAAAATTGCAGGTCTCTAAGACTTTTTTTAACTGAATTAGGAAAAAATAATAAAATAGAAACAGCGCCATTGAGTAAATTTGTCCGGGTTATTTTCATGGTATTAGTTATAAGAAAATTAAATAGGAAATAGGAAATCAAAATATAGCCCCTCTTCTCTTAATGTATTGACTAGACAAAACTTAATACAAATTCTCTAGTCCAGCTATCAAAAATGGCGTTCGGAGCTTTCTAGTAGAAAAAAATAAATATTTTCGAGATTATTTACTAGTTGTTTACAGACTGCAAAAACACACAATATAGTTAAACCAATTCATTCACCCATCACATCCCTCAGAATATAAAATATAGTGTGTCAAATTAATTTTATGTTAGAATTTGTCGATAGATTGTGATATTTAATATGAAAGCAATGTTGCAAAATCTATTTGGTAGTATGCGAATTATCGAATATTTCCAAATCTTACCTATTAATCGTAATGTTAGAGACTGTTTGTAGACTTCTCTCAAAAATTAGAAACTATTGCTGTGTTTTGTGTGTGTCTAAAATATATCAGACGTTTATATATGTTTTTTACGTTACTTTTGAACACTTTTAGCGGCTTCCTTTGGACGAAATTAGTTCAAACTCGGGTTTTGATTTGTTTAGATAGTATATAGTTATAGATTTGTTTTGTATGTGCATTAAAGTGAAACATATATTCGGTTGAATTTCAATATGAAATTCATCATGTTGTTATTGCGAGAGGATGTTTTTATTGCTTGGTTATATCTACAGATTCTTTAAACATGGATAGGTTTATCAAGAAAGTGCCTTATGGTTGTTTCGACTTTCGACCCATTCCCAACTATTTATATGCTCAAATTTCACAAAAAATACCGGTGTTTAATTATAATGGAGACAAACTCGGCTTGTGCGACGGAGCTATAAGGCTCAGGGATGTTTTTTCATCACTCTGTATAATAATATGTTTTATTATTATACATATACGTACTTATATTGTGAACACCATATAACATTATGCGCTTCGGAAATTTAAAACTCGTGCACGACGATACTATCTGACGCCACGATCTCTGCAACGCGGAGAAAACGTCGGAAAGTTTTTTCGATAAAAAAATAAAATCAGCGAATATTATGCGTATGGTGAAAATCGGGATGGGTAAGGGGAGCTGGGGCTGGCGTGGGCGATACACGTAAAGAGTAAAGAGCGACGATAGCGCGAGGACGGTGGGCGGAGGACGGAAAAAGATAAAGCCGAACGCACGTGACTGCCGTACCGAAACTCCGCGGTCTTGAAAGACGGTGTTTCTATAAAATAATTTTATAATATTGTTGCTGCTTTTGTAGCTCGCAGTGTCCTCTAAAAACAGTGTAACATGTAATATCCAACGTCGTATACCTACCACGAAAACTACGAGAATAACGCGAAATTACCGCTATACTGTTTTGAAATGCATTATTAATTAAAAACTAATATTATAAGTAGTCTGTTTACATGAAAACGTCCGCATAGCTATTGTTTCGTTTGGGGAGTAGAATATTTCTAACTAATTAACTAACCAACTCGATTGAGCTATACTAAGTTAATTAAACAACCAAGCTCACAGTTAAAGTTAATAAAAAATAAATTTAACTATTTAAGTTCATTATTTTTTTTAAATCAACATTGAAAAGACGGACGTACTTCATAGCCACTGTTGTAGGTGGGAAGTTGAGAGGGAAGGATACAAACAGGAATTTAATGGATTTCTGTAAGCGACGATGAACCATTGCTTAAGAAAAAACGATTCAGAGCGGAGTTCAGTTGATAGTGTTGCTTTCGTCAACAATATATAGTGTGTCATATTATGGCAAAATGATTACCTACAACAATGTGCATTTTCATGACAAAAATGTTTGTTTAAAAAAAGATTAAAATAATAAAAACTTAAAAGCAACAAAAATTAAATAAAAACGGTTGCCAATAACAACCTTATGTTTAATCTTTCAGCTTTCTTTAACCTAAAGAACCAGACTTTCCTCATTACCTCGAATATTAATGAGAATTTCAAAAAATGACCTTTTTAAAGTACCACCCAGCAAACATTTTCTTGCCAAAAAGGTGCTACACTTGATAACTGGAGTAAGCTTTCTGGTAGAAAAATTGTTCACATAAAAAAACAAAAAAAAAAAAAACATCATTGTGAAACCAATATATTTCTCGCTTAGCGAAGAATCTAAAATATTCAATATTAACTGATGTATCAAACATCTATTACAGTAAATAGTGATCATAGGTTATAAATAATGGATAGGCCTTTGCGTTATGCAAGCACTATTCGGAATTTTGAATAAAGAAATACTACTATTTCAAAAGATAGTGTCTTTCCAGTTGAGGGTATTTCGAGGTTATATTCAAGCTAACATTGTTTGTTATTGTTAAAACATATTATAGCTAGTTTTCAAAAATGTCAATAAAATGTATAATTAGTTTGTTTTGATAATGATTCGGACATGTACAGTTTGCCATAAGTATTTCAAACTTCAATACAGATGAGTATTTTTACTTGTAAGTACGTCATAACAGCATTGTTTATCTTTTTTTACACTAAAATTATTTTATTTTTTTACCTTTTAAGTTTAAATTTCAGAAGAAGAGTGAAAAAACAACACAAGACATAATAATATTTTCTCAATAATGTATTTTGTAATGAAAATAAACAAAGCAAATTATAAATTAGTTTTTATGCCTATACACGACATGAACTAAGTCTTAAATCTTAGTTTGAACTTAACCTCAAGATACCCTAAGTAAGAGAGAGAAAACAATCAGGAATATTCAAACAGTCTGAAACACTGGTGTACGTTAATAATGTGCTGTTTAAAACAAAACGCAAATATTTACAACGGGCTTATCATTATTCATAGTATTTATACGTGAACTTCTTTAAATCGATATCAATGAATAATTGATTCATTGCGTTATCGTAATATTACAATAATTTGAACGATGCGCCGAGGTTTTTTTGTAATTTTTCCTTTGAACATAGAAGAATAATAATAATTGGCTTACAACACAGAAATCCCATAGAGCAGGTAGCTTTTTTCATTTATCCCGGCACCTAGCCGTACACATAAGCGAAATACTTCGAACGCACGCAGATTTAATTTATATAGAAAGGGAGCAACGCGGGAAACTATTAAGTGAATATTTACCAACAAAAGCCGCGTTCAGTAACCCCGGTGGCGGGTGGATTACATAAAAAATAAAAATCAAAGGATTCCTTTTAAATTATAATACGCGCGTTACCAACATACATGTATATATTATGTACATGCACATTATACGTGTACAGAGTGATCGTTTTATCGTCGGCCAAAGAATATATTATTTAAAGTTCAATTGCGATTACGTATAGTCTCGTAGGTACGTTTAAAATGGAAATTATTTGTATATGTATAAGAGTTGGGCGAATTTCGGTTTTTGAAATCTAGTCGAGTCACGTCTTCATTTGTTCGAGTCGATTTAAGTTCAAAATTCTATTAAAGTAAAAAAAAAAAATTGTCGAGTCGACTACTCGAAAAACTAAATTAAACATAAATATCGTTATAGTAATATTATAATAGGTATTATAATAAAAATTTAATTTAGTGAATTTTAGGTTTGAAGAGATTTATACCTAGTTAATACATTTTTTTTAAATAAAACAATCGAATTAACGATTACCAAAAAAATTGTTATCGAGTCAAGTCCAGTACTCAACACATTCTAATAATTATTGACATTTAAATAATCTGCAGCTCTACGATAAACAATACTCGAAAAGGTCGATTATACGACAATTTATAAATGATCTACGTATGATGTACAAAATATTTTTTTATTTTTATTTGAGGTTTGTAGATGAGGATATAGGAACAGCTTACCGATTTGTCATTATTACTCTGCTTACATTACAATGCTCGCGAAGAAGAAGTAGGATTCTTTCCATATTCGCGATCGATTTTTGATACGTTCCGCGCAGTCCGATCAACTTGAAATTTCGAGTACACACATATTATTTTTGAAAATCGAGAATCAGATTTTCCATTTTCACTTCACTTTATCTATTTTCATCAGTCCATATATAACTTGTGAGGAAAATGTCGGAAAATCGAAAAAGGCCTCTTAGAACTGTTGTTCGTGTATTATCTCCCATCATAAATAATCCATGGTTAATCTGTCTATTGACCAAAAGGTATAAATCATTTGTTCACTATTGTACATAATTATGTGATCGAAAGTTATAAAATTTTCAAAATAAATTTCTAAAAGAACCGTTCATATATTATAAAAAGATCTAAAATGCAAATAACAATGGAAATTTTGAATAAACACGGCAACAACGAACATAGGAACATCCAATTCGTAATAGTACGTTGCGCTTTTTACGTGGGTGTTTGGTGAAGCCCCAATACAAATGCGTGCGTCTACTGATACGTATAAAAGAGCGTCCGGTATGGCCAAAATGTACCTACGTTCCTGTTGTTTTCATTTACACTTTCTTTAATAGTATTTACTTTTGAAATAGATGGTTTTTAAATTGAATTTTATTATTTTTTTTTTTTGGTTTTTAGATGAAAAAAAAAGAATTACGTTTCGATGCGCAATAACCGGGGATACGTTGAAACGTTACATAAAAACAAGAGTCCTGTAACAGAGGAAATCGTGGTTATCGTTTGAAAAAAATTAAACGAATCATTGTTTGAACGTACAAAATAAAAAGTAGTTTAGCGGCCGAAAAATCGGTATTATGTTATTAGTTAAAAAAAAAAAAAACAAAACAAAACAAAACTGCGTACTTATAGTTTTGGTTTCTCGATTTTTCGATCGCCCTGTATAATACACACATTATGTAATAATATATACTGACGCGTGTTCGTGACTCGCGGTGCCGAGATCGCATCCAATAAGGTACAGACGCGCCGTAGGATCTAATACGCGGTCGCCATGACGACGTTGTGTACGCCACTTTCTGTGTACGATAATAACACGGTAACGCCAAACAAAAGTGTATTGTCGAAAATGATTTGTCACGGTTTTGGTGTATTATATTTAGAAAAAAAAAACCACAGAGGACGCCATCTGAGACGTCATCGTCGTAGGTAGGTACCTAAATACACGCCGAGCTGCAGTGGCGTGCCCCGGGTGAAGGATAGGGGTTATGTTCTTTCCGCGGTCGCATTTTATACTTCGGGTTACAAAAATGGAAGCGTTCAATTTATTGAATAAAAATCGGATTACGATTGCTTAGGTCCGGTTTTCAAACCGCCGTTAGGCATACAGAAGACGACCCCGTACCTGCACGCGATTGTATTATTATTTACCGCGTCTCGTCCCGTTGAAAACGTCCGGCCGTGCCGCGCTTAAAATGATTATACACAATGCCTTTATCACGCCTTTAGTATGCATTCATTTGTACAAGTTAGTGTAAATGACATTTCAATCGTTAATTGTTCAATGATTATTATAGTTTTAACTTTGACGAAAACCGGACACACACGCACATGATCGTAGCGCAAACACCAACTGATGGACGGATATCTGGGATGTATACGATTGAAACTATTTCGCTCAAATTTCAAACGCGCCTCAATTATAAACAAAACGACCGGATCAGCCAGTCAATAAGCTATATATAGAAATATGAACCTTTAGTTATCAAAAACCCCGTTCCCGTAATAATCGATCTTAAACGAGGGGATCATAATTTTTCACGATAAAATACGGTGCAATAAAACTGAAATTTAACCGAATTCGATCGCTGTTGTTTTTGAAGTACAAAAACACTATACATATCAAAACTGACTATAATGAGCGTTAAAAATTAAACAGAAACTTATAGTGCGACTGGTAAATTATTTTGTCAGGTAATGCAATCTATTTTTGAGCTTTTATCCCACAACTGAGGTACAAAAGTGAAAATTAGTTTTGCACTTTTGGACTGTCGATAAAAATATACGATTTGAACATCTGAGTTTCATCGGGTAAATTATACCGAACACAGTTCTTTGCCGTAAACCAAATTGTCGGGAGACGATTTAAAACTCTCTTAATATTATTAGGAGTCTGAAAATTGCATTTTTTACCATACAGTTTTTATTGTTTCAAAAGCCAGAACATTTTTTTTACTAAAAAAAACAAAATAAAACCACGATCGTTAATAATTATTTATATTTCGTGCATACTATCGTATTAAAATAATATTGACCAGAATTCATAAATTATATGTTTATTTTAATTCTAATAAGAAATTTACCCGGTTTACCGTATTTTACCGTTAAATTAACCGAACGTTTTTTTACCGAAAGTGCCACATCTTTAATCGTCGTAATAAAACTCTATACGTTTACATTGTGCAATAAAATACGACGATAATTGACGTATTTTATTCATTTATATTATATTATTAATAGTAATCAGCGTACTGCATGAATATTTGCATTCGGGTGACAGTTCTTCGTCCGCGGCTGCCGCGGCGAACTTGCACAGTATCGCTCCGATGATGAATAACCACCTGCAACAAAAAAAAAACGCAAACAAATAATTACATCGATGTCCATTTTAACGACTTGTCCGTTGATGTTGCGGTTTTTTCCGCGGTCGAACAGAAATCATCAACAATATACCTATAAACAGTGTACCTGTATGTAAAACTATAAACAAAAGTTTTGAAATCCGAAATAATTATTGTGAAAATTAAATATGATTTTTGTTAATCGAATTTCGATAGCGTCAGAAATCGATGTATATTTTGAGATTTTACAAAATATTACCCAATGTGTTCCGATTTTTTTTTTTAATTTTTTATCTGTTTTTATTCAGTCCTTAGAGGCCATTGCCGCTTCTAACCAAACCTAACCCAACACGCCCCTCCACGTATCCCTATCGACCCTATCCAAGGCACGAGCATTTCCCTACTCCAAAAAAATACAATTTTATCTTACGCCTTGTTACATGTTCGCACCGCACTCTATAACCGATATGTTACAATCATTACGATCATATTACAATTTTATTACTATTTTGACGACACAAACTGTTTGTCAGCGTGCACATAATTATTATAAACTATTTACTACTTTTCCCATTTAAAACAAAAATGGTGCAAATTTATTGTTATATAATATGCGTAGGTGCCTTTTTTCAGTGGGAATTTCAAAATAATTTTTAACTTTACATTCGTATATAATCTGTTTTATATAACTTCTTGGGTTTTTTTTTCTGGAAAAAAACATTGCGTCAGAGTCGAGGCATTTGACCTAATATACTTTTATAGTATTATAATTAGAAACAAAGGTAATATACATACGCACAGTTTTACATGTTGTGTTTTAACGCTAATACAATGCAAATTTGAAAAGTTCTCCATGGGGAGACGAATAACGTAATAAACAGAAAACCAACGAAAACAGTTTTAATTCAATAAAAACATTCGTTCTATGTGTGGGCGGCATAAAATTACAAGAATATACAGTGTGTCGGCTAGTCGGACACTCGTCTCGCTGCAAAACATTCAAACGAATTATTTACGATATTTACGCGTCTTGTGAATAATTTACGCGCGATAAAACAATAATGACCGAAAACGATTTCGTCTATTGCCTATACGCGTCACTGTATTAATCGATATTTATCGTTTTTGTTTTCTTTTGATTCAGGAGTCCGTGAAGATACCTATTTTTTTTTTTAACGACCGTAGATAGGCGAGTACTTAAAAAAAAAAATAATCCAAACACTCATAAAATGTATACGGTAATAAAAAATCAATTTCGAAACTTCCGCGGTACTTTAATAATATTATCTTTAATTTATGGCAAATTAATGTATCGGTTTTACACAAGCGTGTATTATTGAATTTTATGTTATTCACTTTGCACGATGTTCTCGCGACGGTGTTGGTCGTTTATTTTTTGCAGAACCACTTGAATGAACGCGTTACACGAATACGTTATGCGGGTATTAATACATTTCCAGCCGATCGTAATATTAGGCACATAATATAAGACTTGTTTATGGGTACGTATGTGTTTTTGGTTTATTATAAAATAATAAAACGGTCAAAAGCCAAGTGAAGATTTGAAGATTACAACATTTCCCAGGGTAAACAATAAACGGCATTTTAGATTTTGATCCTATAACGAGGAATGTATTGATTTCACTAATTCACTATGATGTGCGTAATTTTTTTTTTACTTTTTTGAATAAGTTTCTTGATCCAAATCGGAATACGGAAATTTTGATCCGACAGTCAACTTCGGGGGTGATTTCCGGTAGAAAATATCATCTTATTTTGGTGTATCGGAGAGGTGATTTTTTTTGTCTTGTAATTCTTTTAAAAACCGGGAAAAAACGTCGGTTTATTTACGTCGGAGTATTTACGTAAAAAACGGTTTCTGTTATTTTCGATTTTGTTTTTATGCTGTAATTTAGTTTAACAATTAACAATGTTTGGGCTTTTCTTTATAGTCGTTTGATATCTTTGTATTTGTATTAGTTTTTATTAGGTTTTATTTTAATACAATTTTTTAGCACAGCATTTACACTCAAAAACTGGATGGAGTTAAGTTTTAGCATAAGGTTAAGCAATGCCAAACAAATATTTCACTATATTATTACTTAGTTCTAGAAGTTTTTTTTTTTTTATCAAATTTAAAATCATTACTATGACAAGTAATCTAATTTTATTTTTGCCAAACCTAATACCGTATTTTTTTTATTTTATTTTTTCAATCAAACGAATATAACTAAAATATAATTGTTTTTAAAAACTAGAAATTTGAATTAAAACATTTCTTATAATCTAATTTTAAAAAAAATACAAAACATGTTGTACGGGTAAAAAAAAAACACAAATTTAACTATACTCACGAGTTTTTATGCAATATTCACGGGTTATAAATAAATATTATTCGTTTTTTAATAATTTCGAATACAGAATCACACCTCTGCGATTTGATACACCCACGCCGGCGGCCTCCTTTGACGAGCAAAATAACGTTCAGTTTTATATTTGACATTGTACTCAATTAATATTTTAAATTACAAACGCTCATTTCATACATCCCTGTAGTGTTATACACGTATCAATTACTATGTTTTATTAAATTTATAATAGCATATATCTTTAAAAAAAATCTAATTTTACATACGTCCTGTGAAAAATATATTGAATCGTTTTTTCAATTATTTTTTTGCCGACGCGTGTTTTATCAAATCGTCCGATATGAATACTAAATCAAAACTAGTTTCTATAGTGCTCGATTAATCATATTTTAATAATGATGTTTTCTCTATTTACACAGTTACACGAGAATCCGTTTCAAGCGCACATTCAAAACCATCGTGACAGACCTATTATGTGTTATTATCGAACGGTACCTGTACATTTCTAATTAATTAAATTTCAACGACGCTGGAGAAAATAATTCGAACAGTCCCGTCATTCTGCGATCGAATTTCATAAGCATATTTTCCATTAACACTTTCAGTAAAATTACACTCTGAACAATCTGAAATAATATCAACGCAAAGCGTTATAAATTTAACAAACTAAGCTACTCGTATAACTGCAAAACATATTAGTATATCATACTTTTAGATTTATATTTCTAGAACGAATATTCAGCATGGAATTGTGTTCCGGTTTATATCGATAACCGTAAATTGTTGCAAGAACGAACTAATAATAATAAATAATTATATCGGTCATGAAGACGATAAATTCTAGTTCAGTTCTGATGTTATTGATATTTATAATTCATAACACAAATACAGAATAATATAACTCGATAAAAAAAACAAAGTGGTTTAATTGGCCGTTCTCTAAAGTTGTTTTCTCTCACACCTCAGTCTATAATATATCTGTCTATCTCTCTTGATCCATTCGGACCGACCACGCCTGCCAGTCCTCCGAATAAATGATCCGTCTAGATGTATAAGAGTCTGTGATTAAAAACCCAAACATTAGGGATTTACATTTTTACCGCGTTTTATTGATTACAAAATTTAGTAACGCCTCTATTTTAGTTAGAAAGTTTGAAATGTGTGTGTCCTATACCATCTATACATCATAATGCAGCAAACACTGTATCCAATACAGGGTAAATTATTTATATAGTCAAAGCAACAAGTAACTATTGAATCTATTAAATTCATAGAACGATTCTGAGTGGATAAATAAATCGACGTACTTATCGTCTTTTTTTGTTAATCGAGAAAAACGTGTCAAGTAAATTACCACCTTATACCACGAGTATAAGGTATACAATGTGCACAATTTGGAGCTTTAAAAAAAAATGATCTTACGGGATGTTAACTGTTGAGAATTTCAAAAAATGTTTCGTGTATAAAACCACCGCACTGTTCCACGCTGAGTTGGAATTCCACAATTTTTCGCGCTTGAACAAATCAGTTTTTTTTTACTGAACAAAGAAGTGTTTTTCGAAAAAAAAAAATCGTTATAAATCAAACGGTACATTAAGAGTTCTAATATAAACTAAACGATTAGGATAATGGTGATGATATATTATTATGTCGGTTTGAGCTTGGTGGTAAATTATTTATCATTTTATATTTAGTCTTAAGGTTTCGTTTAGGCGCACGTCTATATATTATTTTAATATAGAACTCACTCGTTCGATTTGAATTGTGTACACAAGTACACTACGCATTCAGATTTAAATTTATTAGGAGCACTTAAAATTAAAATACTTATCAAATAGTATACAAATATAATGTGAGATTTATTGTCTATGTGGTCATAATATGTAAACTAATTATTTATTTTGAAACTATACGCATGGGAATTTTAACGCGTCGTGTATCTGCACGTGATATGTTATACGAAAAACTCGTTGTTAATGTCTATGGTTCTTGTTTCTTGATTGTTCGGTCGGCATGTATAACGTTTTTAGAAACCATATTGTCTTTTTACCGTATATACGCGGTATATCCAACGAAATTCAAACACAAAAACTAATTTTGTGTTCACCGAGATTAAAAGAACGATTCCGGATTTATTTGAATGGTATTTTAATTCAATCAGATGCAAATTAAAAATTATACACTTTTTTTGGTTATGCTAATATTAATTTAAGATTGAGTGATACGATCGATTATATTACCTGATCAAGAAAAGAAAAATTTAATAAAATAACAATTAGATACAACTACCTTAATTAATATGACCGATCGTATAATATTGTACGGATGATCTGAAACTTTTTGGCCGTTGAGAAAAACGGGGAATAATAAACTTCTGATATCATCCCGAAAGAAAAATATTTTAGAAGTTGAACCATTAAAGGATACAACAACCGGAGAATGGAAACGAAATAAAAACAGAGACCTAGAGATCATCAATAAAGGAAAACTACTATGGACTGAACATGTACGGAGAAGCAAATACTACTACAGGTAGTGCTGGAACCGAATCCAATAGGGATAAGACCTTTGGTAACCTCGAGAATGAGGACGCAGTAAAAAAGGATGCGGATGATTTAAGAAGTGTACCGAATTGGAAGGTTTTGACGGTGGATAGCTGAGAAGAATTGGTTGTGGAACGCGATGAGAGGAAAGGCTCAATAAACCCAAATAGTAATGATATTACTATTACAAACGAATCAGAATAGAACTACTGAATAATATATTACGTTTACAAATTATTATCGAATTCAATTAAATTCCCGAGAACGCATTTATCAAAGATTTGATTATTGTTATAATATAATATTACATAAACTGTCGGTGTAGTATTTCGGTAGTTATCCTTTGATAAATCCGAGCAATTTCGGATATACACCAGAGGAACAATCAATGACGGTGGTGGGTCTGAACGTGACATTTACATCCAAAAACGATCGGGAAATAAACTTTTAACAAAAACAAACAATATGCGCGCAACAAAGGCCGACCCCCGGTCGCAGTTAAATTTAAACAACATCGCATGTTTGGAATCCATAATATTATACTATTATTCACCGCAATATAATATATTATAGTAGACATATAAAACGAATTCGTTTAAAATGTTTTACTGCACTCCGATATTATGTTTTTTACCACATCAGCAACATTTAGTAGGTATAATAATTTATGACGGAATACGAGTCACAATAAAGTCTGTCATTGCCATGTCTGTCTTCACACCATGGGTAAGCCACTATTGTAGGTGGAATGTTTGAAACTTACAGGAAGTAGACGTAATAAAGTTGTAGACGTGAGGTTAGTGAAAAAAAGAAAACCCATAATATTGTACGAATAAACTACACTTGTTCAGCACTATTCCGCTGTTGAAATAAATGACTAACAATTATTATAAAAACGGATTGATTGCAGCGTAAAATGCGGTTAAAGTAAATTAAAATCATAGCATGCGAAATTACTCGCATTTATCGAATTTATAGATAAACATTATTTTTAGTAGGTAACCGACGACGATTGAAGATTGTTATTCGTTAAATAATAATTTGCATACGTTGTCATCAAATGCAAGTAGATAATAAAATTATATTAGGTAATATTGAATATATTGTATAGAATTTTTTTTTTTTTTTTTTTAACGCCAGATGCAAAACATGTATCTACACGGAAAACGTATAGTTATTTCGTAAAAACAATTTCAAAACATATCGGATCATATATTAATTAGTAAAACGAAATAAAAATATTCGTATTATATGGCTAAAACAATAAATTAATAAGGATAGTAAATCTAGGTAAGTATATATTCATACTATGTCATAACCCATAGGCGTTTCTAGACCTTCATAGCTGAGGGGAGGGGGGTAAATTAAAATGTATAATTTTATAAATTCTCCTATTTTATAGACTATAATACGTTATTATTGATATATTCATCTTAATTTAATTTTCTTTTTAAGTAATTATTATCCGAAAAACGTATTCTAAATTTAAAAATTAATACAATTACCTATTTATATAAATTAGTCACATGTAATCTTGTTAGATATAAATAACTGAATTCAACAAAAATACGTTGATTAGATACTTAATAATGTTTACGACTAATTTTAATTAAATACGTATTATGCAATTTATCTGCTGCAAATTTTAAATCAGTCAACAATTCCGTCCACCGTAGGGTCTTGGAATTCTAAACAATTTTGATGACACCATTAATATTGATATTATAAGCTGATTCCCGTTCAATAAATATTTCCAATTGGTTGTCGAAATGGTCTTGTTTAATAATATGCTTCGAAGTCATCACGGCTGCAGCGAGTAACTGGAATGGGAACAAAATGTTTTATATTTATATGTATTAACTTGATGTACATTTTTAAACACTGTATCTCTTTGATTTTTAGTCAACCATTATATTCGATCAAGAAATTAAAGAAATATCAGATTTCAACTTTTTTATGATTTAAATGAGAGATCCGAGTTAAATTCAAAAAATCTTCTAAATGACCATTACTCTTTATTATTTGAATTTTTATTATCTCTTGATTGAAACTAACAATTTAACTTCTATATACCATTAATCGTTTTATCCAAAATTTTACTTTACGACGTGCGATTTGTTCTTGTTAATTTAAATCCTATTTAACTCATTAACTTTTATCCTTTTTTCGGGGTTTTATACCTGCCTGGTAGACATTACGATTATTATAATAAATTTTACCGGGTCCTCGTACAATACATATACTACGGATAACTCACATGCTAAGTACCCATTTCTTGTGCGTCCGATTCGAGTGCGTGTGGGAGGTACTTACTATAATTATTATAATACGTGCCGATACATAGCTTCACGTATATACATTTCAAACACCGCACTCGGTACAATATTATTAAATTACACGAATATATCGCCCGAATAATACGCGTGTATAATGACAGAAACAATGTCGAACAAAGAAACCCGTGCGGTACAAGACGAAATGTCGCGTTAAAAAAAAAAAATATATATATATATATATATTTATATACCTATATAAATCACAATGGCCGGATACAATAAAATAATAAACATCGACATCATATTGTTCGGTGTTCGGCACCCGTGAATATGACTGTTTTCAAAAAAAAAAAAAAAAATACATATTATTCCGTTTACAGACTGCGACATATATTATGTTGTTATAAAATTGAAAATCTCAACAAAATATTGTAATATTCTGGATTTCCGACATTTCGCAGTAAAAAAAAAAGAAACTCTGGTAAAACATTGTAGGTAAGTATAATTGTATAACAATATCCTAATCCCTATAGCCCCTCGTTATGATTTTCACGTCTGTTATTATTAATATAATAAAATTAATATATTTGTAGTCTTCTCGATCAACATTTTTATTTATAACGTAACCTAGAAATCGACAAAAAAACGAACGTATGATCGTTTATTACCAGTTTACCGTACATAATATATATATATATATATATATTTATACTTTTTTTTTTTTTTGAAAAGATAATTTGGAATTTAAAAAAAATTTTTGCACTTCCATCGAATAGAAAATCCGCATATTTTATAGTTCCTTGTTAAAAAATTGAAACATTTTTATTAAACTAAATGTTTTCCAACGAAAAAAAAAAAAATTTAAGAAAACTCATAGCTCCGTTTTAAGGCATCGGTTCTTAATCTTTATGTGTCGGTATTTTGAGATGTTCACCTAATTTTCCATGCGACTTTTTCACGTTCTTAATTTTTTACCACCACTAAAAAAAACTGTAACCTTTCGTTTATTTTCAAAGTCATATACACGACTACACGAGTAATAGATACCATTTGAGTTCACAATACTGATAATTAATACCGAGAAAAACCCGACTCAATAACCTATCAATTTTAATTAGTTTCCGTAAATGCCAACCGATATAAAATGCACTTTTAGCTTTGAAAGTCCAAAGCGATGGATTTTTACTTGTTTGTCTGAAATGAAAATATCATATAGTCGTTTTGACTTTGTAGCGACTTTTTCGAAATTATTCGCGATCCGAAATCGGTTCGCAACCTTATGGCAGAGAAACGCTGCTCAACGGGATGAAATATTGAGGATTAAATAAAAAAAAAAAAATAAAAAATTTAAAAACAGTGCCATCCGCGTGTTTTAACGTCGTACGTGAAAAATCCGAACCGTTTTTACTAACGAAACGAAAAAAAATAATCGGGACCGGAATCTCAATTACAAAATACGCGTTTAATTGGACATATCTACCTTTAACTACCTGTTGTACACGTGCGGCTTATTATTACGCTGCCGTATTATATCACGCTGACCATTAGAACCGTTCCCGAATGAAACGACATAATATTTACGACCGTACCTACTCATTGTTGTCGCGTGGACAACAATAGTAATAAATAAAAAAAAAACTTGCCACACGCGTCGCCGTATTATTCCGGTGTGGTCGGTGTTCGCAAATTATTTCAGTCGTCTTCGGGGGTGGTTGGGGGAGAGAGAGGGGGACATGAGCGAAAAACGATATTGCGCGTGAGATTATGACGTATCGGTAAAACAATAATTTTTATTGACATGTCCGAGCCGATGATCGAATTACGTCGCGTTCGTATTTTCGGGATTAAAAACACAAAAAAACACTAGAGTGGTGAAACAAAATCATCATTGACCGGTTTAAACGCGTAAGCCTAGAGCTGTCTATGCAATAATAATTATTGTATAGATTTTATAAGAAATGTACACCGCGATTCAAAAGTCCCCGTCCGATTATGAATAGTGGCGTACCCAGGGGAAACGCTTCAGGAGCTTCGGCCTCTCCCCCCCTCCCCATTGGCCACCTTTAATACGAAAAATTAATTATATTATACACTATTCAGCGTTAGAAAATTATTACTTATATAACCGTAATCATCGCGCGTTCGCAGTGTTTATTCAAACAAGTACAAATAATTGTACAATGTACCTGTTACATAATTATGTGTTTCGCGAATCATTTTATTTTTTTTTTTTAGTTTAGCCCCCTCCCTTTCATATTGAAAAATCCTGAGTACGCCACTAATCATGAATATTGATGTACGCATATTATATTAGTTAGATTATCACGTATAGCTCAACAACCTTTAATCAGAAATGAACCGTACGCATATTACTGGAAAGATAATGCAGTTTATTCGCATTTACAATCGTGACTTGTGAGATGGTTAGCGAACAACTGGCAACTATTAACGATATATTACGGCGATCCCGCATCAGAAAGTTGTTCGCGTTCTCCGTTTTATTATTAGCGGAGAATCTATGGAAATGAAACCGCTCAAAGAATCTGACGTTTTGGATTTTTCGACTGAAACACATCCTGGTATCCGTTTCAGTGCCTAGAAAACATTCGCCGTTTGTGTTCGGACCATTTTAACGTAACGCGTATGGAAGTGTCATAATATTGTGTTTCACTTGCAGTTACGATATCGATACGAAATATTTCTGGTGTCTTACTGGGCATTTACCATTGACGCCGGGTTCGGCACCGATGATTACAGAACAAATTGTTTGCGTTTTTTTTTTCGTAATTTTTCCCTGTTCCTTATACCAGTCGTGGTTTATCGAGGATTCATTTCGATTATGTTTCGACATGACCTCGCGAACCGATCGAACGAAGATGGTCGGAGGCACCAAAAATAAGCGATATCGCATTGATAAAACTGATAAAAGCAACACTTCCGCACTCGCAAGATAAAATACGAGCGCTTTAAATGTGAATCGACCAACCAGAATCGACCTATAGCCGAAACGGATGCAACAATGCTTTTAATATACGATCCGGAACACAAACGTCGTTAATGGCGCGAAACGATTGTACGAGACGTGCTCAGCAACGTTTGGGAGAAATTTGAATATCGTACATACTGTGTACGGCACAGCCGCGAGCCGGTTCGGTCATATTGAAAATATTGTAATATACCATAAAATTATAACTTTATTGTTATGAAAATATATTTATTTCACCGCACTCCTGCAGCATTTTTGTTTTTAAAAAAGCGCGGTTTTTTTTTTTTTTTTTTTTTAAATCAAATGAATGCTTTAGGCTCACGTTGTACTATCATAATATTTTTTATCGATACTAATAATTGCTTATTGCTTTTGAATTTGTCCCACTCGGCTTTCAGAGTTTTTTCGCGTCTTATTTTCTAACGTGGCTTTAGTGTCCTGTTGATCGTGCGTATAATTGTGCTCAGCTGTGCATATGAATTGCTAAATACAGAAAGGGCACATGTCCAAATTTTTATTTTTTCTAGGAAGGAAAAAAGTCCGTTAGCACATAAAATTGTATAATATTTCATAAAATGACCGTATAGACTTACATAACACTATAGAATTTAATTTATTTTTATATTTTTGTTTTCAATTATTAGGTATTTTTATCTTTCTCGAACAATATTAAAATTTAGTTAATATGTGGCCTTTTTTTATATTAAGCGATTCATTTATTATTTTTTTGGTGAATAATATTATGATATCCAAACTTCCAATTACCAAAATACTCCATTATACACAACTACGAGAACTCGACTTGAATTACAAACACTTGCCTCGGATGGTTTTCGAAAAGTTACAGAAGAAAAATACAATTTATACTAAACAGATTTTGCATGAACCAGGGCAGATACACCATGGCACTTCAAAAATGAAAGTACTCGGATAAATTTGAACGCTGAACAGACAAATTAACTAGCCGAATGACTGACTTAAACTTTCTCGCCAAAAACGTAAATGAATTTCACTCAATTAATTGATTCAATTTATTATTCATTTGATTTGTATTCATTTATAACTCATTTGATCATTTAATCAATTATCTACGTAAGGTATTGAACTACAGTAATGACTAAAACCTAAAAATCAATGTCCATCGAAATGGACAGGGGTAATGAAGGGTTAAGGAACTTATACTGTAACTATGACAAGCAATCTGATGAATGTTATCTACAAAAACTAAATTATTTCTGTTAATCTCATTATTATAATACTTGTATTTTATTTTATTTGCATAACTATAGCAACTGTACATTGTAACATTTAATCTATTTGTATTTATTTTGTTATTATTGTTTGCTATCAAGATATCTCATTAGCAATAATTCTTCGAGTCATTTACAGTAAATTGTGTCTTTGCAATAATATAAAATTATATTTGTATATTGAGAGCCAATCACGAAACTGTGTGAATTATTACAATTCCAATATTTTTAGGTGTATCTGCAGGCTTAAAAATTAATTAAAAATATTTTTAAAAAAACCAATACATTCGAAGATTAAAACTGACACAAAATCAGTTTTTACGAACGTAAATTTGCTCTGTCATGTGTTTGTAAGACGGGGACAAACAAATGCACGTGTACCGTCCTCTGAATCTTCCGCTGCCAAAAATGGGTTTCTGTCAACATAATATTTTCCACGCCCAATT
Source organism: Cinara cedri (assembly GCA_902439185.1). Classification (NCBI taxonomy): domain Eukaryota; kingdom Metazoa; phylum Arthropoda; class Insecta; order Hemiptera; family Aphididae; genus Cinara; species Cinara cedri. The sequence continues at coordinate 814,566 of CABPRJ010002367.1, read as the reverse complement.
ATCGCGTTGAGTAATACGCGTATAATAATAAACGTTGGGATGTATTTTAAATATGGTTTGGGACGATACGAAAACACACGACGGCACTGTCAAAACGAAAAACGCCGACACTGTGAATATATTAAACGGCGGTAGTTGGCCACTATACGGCTAATTGGGTCAGGCGATCCCGAATAACTAAATCTGTTTTGTTTATTCGAAATTGATAAAAAAATATATAACACAGTTACACACTGTCTCGGTTGTTGAATTGAATTTGTGTTATACATAATATTGTCGTTGGCATTATGTTTTTCGTATTTCACTCGAGGCTTGCGCGTACAACGTTTAAACGGGAATCCGAAACAAAGCTAATATATTATTGTTCAACTGTACACGACATTAAAATAATATTGTGTTCACGAAGTTATCGATTTTCGCACACATTATAATTCAAAGTGCATATAGATTACCTATAATAATATTTCACGGTATGTTTGTAACTTATTCGAATGTACAGTAAGTTCGTGTATATTTATTTTTCAAATAAAATTCTGGAAAAAAATGTACGAGAAAGTCGTTTGTACAATATGCAGTTTTCGATTGGAGCGAGTCGTCTTTGGGTCGTCGACAACTTGTGAACAAACGGAAAAAAATTTGCTCGCTATATAATACGTGGGATGGTAAAACCGAGCGGTAAACGCGTTAAAACACGAATTTCTAATATTTTCAAACGGATAAAAAAATAATCGTACGTCAATAAAACTACAGTTTTTACTGCACAGACTTTGTGGAATAGGTTCGAATTTCAAAGTAAAAAATAAAATGTTTATATTTTTTTATCCGTTCTAATTTGGTCGCATCATCGTCCCGGACGCCGGGAGCAAGCAGACCGTCGTCGGACAAGTCATTAAAACGTCTCACGGTCTTTACGACAATGCATAATATTAAATTATTATTATTTTCACTGAATGCTATAAATATGAATTTTTTTTTTACTATAAGGTCTCTAAACAAAAAATATTATATACATTTTCATGAACAGGATATAAACGTAGCTGGCCATAATAATGTTTTTACTACTGAAAAAGTTGCAAAAATTCAGAGCAGTAAGTTAATGCTGTCATAAACCATCGCGAAAGCATCTATGTCAAATTATATCATGCACATGCGTGCTAATATAATTATTCGGTTATCAACACGAAGAGAACAGTGTAAAAGACACTTTTTCTATGTTCCATCTATTCTTCCAAGTGTTACCAACTTTTTAGATCAGTGGTTCCCAACAAAAAGTGGGGAATTTAGCTAATGCACGCGGGGAAAATAGTAATGATGAAATAACGGAAATGTTGTTGTTAATTATGTTATTTTACAATATATTATCTGAACTATTATAATCTAATCTAATTCAAGGAGAGGGGGACGTGTGTGCGATTTTGAAAATGTCAAGGGTGCGTAGAATAAAAAAGGCTGGGAGCAGTCGTTTTAGAACCACATAGTTCACTAGTCCAGCAGTCCAGCGCATTAAAAATTACTCTGTTATCAATGTTGTTCAATGGCAGCCTCTACATTCTTATTCTCCTTAAATTCCACCCTCAATTATGTTCTGATGTAATAGTACATCATGTTCAACAGTGTGTTCGATTAAACACCATATTTTGTTTTTTAAGTGTTCCTAACATTTCCCTAGATTTGTCTACTTCATTAAATATACCGTCATTGGTCCTTAATTCTGTCCAACGTACTCGCATCTTTTTACGCCAACACGACATATTATCAAAGCTCTATAAGTATACATTTTCTGTTTACATGCGGTCGCGTGCCACACACCCACAGACTTTCTATCGAAATTCCCTCTATACAATCGTGTGCACTGCTACTATCACTCTACTATAATATAATAAACTACGAAGATATATTGTATCATCGTGTTTAGACGCTGTCTCTGTTACAGTAAATGCTACGATAGTTGGTAACTGTGTCACAGTTAAGTTAGGCAAGAGATTAAAAATAAAACCTTCGGTAAATGATAAAAAAAAACTGCACAAAAAGAACGAGAATTTAATTGTGTACGCGTTTAGAAGCATTACGTGCCCGGATCGTGTTCTGAGTGTAAAAGTACAAATACAATTATGAAAATTAATGATAATAAAATCGAGAACGAATAAACTTTGAGAAATAATAATTATCAATCCTTTACCGTCGCATCTGAGACTACTGCCAAAGCCCATTCAAATTAGCATTTAAATTAAAACCTTATCGTTTGCCCGGCTACTGCAGCAAAATAACGGCCCGACGTTGGCGTCGTCATCAGCTCATAGTTTTTTTTTTTTTTGTTTTTTTTGTGTACACCTAAGTATATTAAAAGAATAGACGGAACAACCCTTCCACTCTCTCTCCCGAGAATTTGAAGAGTTGGTAATAATCCCGAGTTTGTTGTATAAAAATACACGGATTCTTACCTTCGTAAAATATGTCATTAATATTATTATCGTTCCAGTTATATTCCACCCGAGAAAAAATTTCAAAAATTCCTTAGGAAAAATTCTATAGACCGAAACAATTTTCGTATTTATATATATTGGTTATAGCATGATTTTTAATAGACCGTCGATTTTGGCTTCAGACTTTAATCGCGGTAATGGGTAATGCACCAGCTATTATTCGCGCTGTTCTCGCTGCAAGCGTCCGGCAGATCGCCAAAACGAGTTAATTAAATTCATGTTTTTCACTGCTTCCCTACCCACCTTCGGTGCCGACAGTGTGCAAAACTCTTGAAAATGTTCACGGTTTTTTTTTTTTTTTTTTTAAACTCTATAGGTATACGCCCTTATTATACTACCGGATTAATCAAATATGTAAATTGTACCCAGTGGCGTACCTCGGCATTTCTTAAGGGGAGGGGGAGATATATTTCCCCTCCCCTTAAAATATAATATTGCTTAAAAAAGTAACGACACAACTACAACAATTTTGTTCGTAGAGATGGGAATTGGGTTTTTTTATATTCGTAAAATAAGAAATATTTATTCAATTGAATATAATATTATAATGAATCTTATATATTTATAATACACAGTAATCGTTTAATCTCCAGTTTTTCATAGAAAAGATTAATAAAAAAATATAAATAATATCATCCACTGTTATACGTCTCACTTTCTGGTAAAAATGCAAACAGTGCAAGCCCACGGTATATTAAGCGATCCTGGCACATTTGTAATTAAAGAAATCAAAGTTAAGAGTCAACGGTCGAACCGCCAAAACGAAATTATAATACCAGAAACCTTGATCCGGTTGGACCGTAGATAACAAAAATATTTTAATATCTGCGGATTTGACTATAGATATTATTTTATTTGTTCATTCTAATACAAAGTTTAAACTTTTTTACATATTATTTACACTATATACAGAGTATACAGAGTGTACTACAGTGCAGTTATTCTTATACTAAGATTCAGTCAATATTCATTTTTTTATTCGATTGGGTTTTGTGCGAGGGGGACATGGATGAAGAGAAAAATTACATTTTTATTTTCATCCTTTAATTATTGAAAAATATAAACTTTATTTTATCACTTTTCAAAATTTTTTTTGAATTTCCGTTTTAATTTCTGGAAAACTGACGTGAAAACAATTAATTTTCAATAGAATAATACTTTACATGATAAAGAATCACAATCAGCACGGTAAACTTATTTTTTATTGAATATTAATTGTTTTCACTCTTATTTTCTATGCATCAAAGCCAGTATAACTAAGAAACTATTAATTTGATCAGAATGTATGATACATCAACATTTTTAGAATAATATTTTTACAAACATGCTATTTTGAAAATTATAAAAAGTGGAAAAATAAAAATGTATTTTTTTCAATAACAAAGGGATGAAAAAACAAATTTATTTGTTCTCCCTATTGAAAACAAAATAAATATTGACAGAGTTATTAGCATAAAGATGACACTCTAGGACACCCTGTAGTGTGGATTTATCACCTACACATTTGATAGTGTGACTAGTGTGAGTTATGCATTTTTTATCAAAAATTTAAGTTTTTTTTTTTTTAAAACGAACATAATTCATATTAATAACTATTTCTTAAAAAAATAAAATCTAAAAATAATTGTAGAATCACTAAAAACAAATAACAATGCATATATATATATATGATTATACGGCCCACGGAGGTGGGGGCGAATACCATATTCGTTCCCCTCCCTGATACGTCAATGATTGTACCGACCGTATCAAGTTTACTTTATCATATACAGTTCATTTTACACCTATAATATGTTTAGGATTTTATGATAATATTATGAAATCATTTTATAAAATCGTAGATTTTTTTTTTCTATTTTTTATTGTAATACAAATAACATATTAGAAAAACAGTATTTACTTTTCGTTAATTTGTCTTGTTTTGGAGATGAGGAACGCAAAACTCACCGAACTCTTAATTCGTGTAGTGCACATAATATCAAGATCGATAAGGTCAATTTAATATCATAGTTTGTTTTAATTTGTTATATATATATATATACATTTTCAAGATTTAACGATCGCATGTACGAGTTTTAAGCTGAATTAAAAAAAAAAAAAAAAAAGGTCCTTAAATTGATTGGAAATAAATGTGGACGACACTCCCTGCCCGTTCGCAGACAATGTAAAAATGACTTAAATAAAAAAAAAATCTCTATTTAAAACGTAAATGTCGCTGCAACAGTATCAGCCGTGACCTATACTTTTATTATAATAGCATACAAGTAACTTACGCGTATTATAGAAGAAAACAATTTTATGGTAAAAGTTGTATAGGTTAATCGTGTGTTGTTTAAAATATATGGCGTTATAAAAAAACTCGTATAATAATAATATGGCACCTATTCACCTATATAGTATAAACTGCGTAAGATTATAAAATACTTTGTATATGTACCGACATTAAGCTGATTTATTGTTTATTAATGCACCATCAAAATAGTGATAAGTTAAAAAAAAAAAAAAAAAAACTATAAAAAAAAAGGCTGACACTGCTGAACGGTATGCCACCGTCATGGAAGTGAAATTAAACCGAAGAATATAATGTAAAGTAATTTAAAATGTATACCTGTACGCAACGATAAACCATTGATACAGAAAAACGATTCTGATCAGATTAATCGTATTTGTTTCCCTTGTGCCCAATAAATTAACCCAGTAATCAACATAAATTATACAAAACATTGCCATTTTGTCCACATTTATCCGCAAGGAAAATCAATAAATAACCTTCTTGATACTAAATCGAATATTCTACAAGAAAGTTTCTACCAAGTTTTTTTATCGGAACAAAATTTCTGATTGAAAAGTTATTTACAGATAAAAAAAAACTCATTATATTAAAACCGATTCATTTCTCGCTTCGTTTAAAATATAAAAAACAATTACTGTTCCTTATGGCTTATATGATAACGTTAAAAAATATGTCGAAAAGTTTCCTTATAAAAATCGAACTTCAGGATAAATATACTTATATTTATATATTTTTTTTTTTAATAAAAAAAACAAAAACCAGATTCTTTAATTTGTGTTCTCTATAGAGCAAAACGTAGTATTATGTTATAGAGATGGGATAATGAACAATCGATATGTTTATCGTACTTTTCTTACGTACTTTTACTTACTAATAGTTTCTGTTTGTTACAGATATTATCGCGAAAAGCATCACGCAAACTTACTGAACACGGTGTTTATATCACGTCGAGTTAAGTAAAATACAAAACCTATCCTTATTATCGAGTATGTATATGATATTCTCCGTTTATACTCGTATTTTTTTTTTCTTTTATTATGAACGCAGAGTTTGACGATAACAACTACTACTGTTTATCGAAAAAAATTTGTATGTATATTTTTATAAATACGGTACAATATTTATGCGCATATTTTATCATAAATGACCGTCTAGGGAGAAGGGACTAAAGTAAATTTTTGTCATTTTCGGTTTATACGTCAATTATGTATGCAATTTCAACCCGCGGGGAACGGCAAGTATACAAAACCGTAACTTCATGAAAAATTTCAGGCGGGGGATGGTTTTAAAATAAAAAAATGTGTGATGTTCTAATTTTATTGTAAGTAATTCATTACTAAAAGAACACAAACAAATTTATGGAGGAGGTATTTGAATTTCTCTCCCCCTTCCCGTGGATACGCAGCCGAAGAGAAAATTGCTAAAAATGTAAAAAAATAAAAATAATTGTTTCTCTCGTAAAGTAGTTGCTTATTATTGACTCAATATTAATAATATTTTTTTAATTATATAAACAAAAAAAAAAACCTATAACAACACAAATTAAAACATTAAATTATATCGTAACCTAAATCGCTGATACTATGAATTAGTGATATTAAATAATGATTTACCGTCAAAGCAAATCGAATTTTCGATTTTCTAACGTGTTTGCTTATTAATTAGTATACAAAAATTGAGTGCGCTTAAAACGAAAACTAATTTCTAAATCAGTTTGAAAACAACATAACATGTTTTTTTAAATTTATTACCTAGTGCTTTGATGATTGAAATGTTTTATTCCGTTTTATTTTATTATATCAGTCGGGTAGTGTAAAATACATTTGGAACGAGTTTTATGAGTTATGAATGTAACTCTCAATCACGAAACATCGATTAGAGGTGGTAAATATTTTTTATCTAGTTTTCTATGTAATTATAATAGTTAACTTTGCCACTATATGTCCAGTACATTTTTTTTTAAATTTTTATTGAAAAAACTGGAAATTCTGAATGGTCCATGGATAGACCGATTTTGTTGGATGGAAAAAATATAATATGGTATTATTTAGTCTATGTGTAGGTACTAAAATAAACGATAAACCGTTGCAGTCAAAAATATATTTCTGAAATAGAGCTCGGTTAACAAAAATGAATAATATTATAGTAAATTAATTGTGTTTGTTTTATCCTGTAGTCAATATATGGCAGTGATCTCAAACAAGCGGCTCGCAATAAATATTTATTTCTTTAAAAATTTTGATTTTTTTTGCTTTACAATTATAATAAATAAAAAAAAGTAATTTTTACATTTTCTCTTAATTTATTTTGTATATTTTTTTATTTAGTATTAAAATGGGTAAAAAAAAAAAGGTTGGCAAAGAAGTGTTTTGCGAACCTTTGACGTATAAATATGGCTCGTTGTTAATTTAAGTTTGAGACCACAGATATAAGGGAACCCAGAAACGAGCAAAAATAAAAAAAACTAATTTTGTTTGTAATTTTTTTTTTTTTAAATTTTCAGTTTCTGTGTCTAGGAAATACTTTTAAAATAAAGAACCACCGGCTAAAAACTATTCATAAATAAAACTCTTCGGTACATAAATAATAGCGATTTGGTGTTGTATTGTCGAGCCGAAAAAGTGCTTTATGGAGGAAAAAAAATACATATCTTAATAAAATTATAATATCTTCACCTTCAAAATTTCAAATAATTAAAATGCTATCGAATTTAATATAGATTTTGTTTTTGTTTTTTGTTTTTTAAGTTTAATCCTTCGTCGTTGTTAAGTCGACTATAATAATAGCGAAATTATTATTAACAGTATAAGACAATATTGTGTTAAATTATAATTTAATCGACTAAACTTTAACACAGTCTTGTCGAATAATTTAAAAATAACGCACACAATAATAATATATTTATTACGAACGCCTCGTGTAAACTCAAGTGTCGATTAACGGATCCCGGCGAATTAAATTATCAAAAAAAATTATTGTGACAATAAATTATCAATAATTTAAATTATTTCTAGTTTCTTTTGCTCGTAAATAAATTTTTTAATTAGTAAAAACGCTTTGATTTTTTTCATGTCTAACCTCAAAAGAAGCGGATATTTTGCCAATCGGTAATTTATTTAAACGTTTTTCGGAATTCCCAATAGTTTTGTATGTTTAAAACTGTTTTTTGGTGAGTGAAATGTTCACGATTTGTTAATGCAGAAAGAAGCGGAATTTCTGCCATTAGAACTATTTTAAAGTATTTTTATTTTTTTATTAATTTTCAATAAACCAACACCCTTGATTCTTTTTTTGGAGTTCATTATTTTGATCCGGTAACAACTTTGCAATAAGCAAAAACGCTGTAAATTATTCGTGTTGGATTTAAAATGCTGCTTTTTCTTTCAGCGGTAGGTTATTTGAACGAAATTCACGGTTACCGGCAGCTTTTCTATAGAATTTCAAAAAAAAATTGATAAAAAAATACCAATACGTCGATATTATTTTCTGGGTTTCCTTAGCTACAAAGGAAAAATAACATTGTTAATACTATTTCATTCAGAATCGTTTTTCGATTACAATAATTTATCGTTTCTTTTTGGTATTATAAATTAAATTACTTTTTATCATATAACTTTCAAACTTCCTGTCTAATACTGTAGTTACCCACGGTATGAACTATGTTCGGATTTTGTCATCATCCCAACTAATTATATTGCTAAAATAATTTACAATAACATTGCTGTTTTCTAAATAAATGTTTGCATAGATTAAAATTATTGTTATTCTATATTAATATTATAATCTAGCAGTACAAATTATAAGAAGAAAAAAAAAACAAAAATTATTTTTAAAATAAAAATGAACGAAATAATAAGTTGCGTAACTTACGCGCATTATTATTTTTTATGTTCGCGATATTGAAAAAAAAAAATACAAATTCCATAAATTAATCTGATTAATCGAATAGCTATATAAAATAAACTCGCGAATTTCAAATGAATTAAAAATGTAAAAGGAAAACTGAAATCAAACACGTATTCTATTGTGTTTTCTAAATCTATTTCTCGACAAAAAATAACTGCCAGTATATTATAATGTCTAATTGTTATTCGATCGCAATAGACACGTGTATGGGCCACTCTTATTAAAGGGGAAAATAAAAAAAGGAATGGACATACTTCGAATGTGGGTACAGCCACTGTTGTAGGAGGAAATTTGGGAAGTTAACATACACAAGGGAATTCAATGTATATCTGTAAGCGAGTAGCAACGATAAACCATTGCTAACGAAAAAACGATTCTAAGCGAAGTAAAGTTGATAGCATTGCTTTGTCAACAATTATATATATATGTCATATTATGGTAAAATTATTACCTATAACAATGTGCGTTTCCATAACAACAATGATTGTTTAAAAAAGATTAAAATAATAAAAACTTAATATTAACAAAACATAAATAAAAACGGTTGCCAATAACAACCTTACTTTTAATTTTTCAATCTTTTTTAACCTAAAGACCGACGTTTTCCTTATTATCTAGAATATAAATAAGAATTTCAAAAAATGTCCTGTTTTAAATAGCACCCGGAGAACATTTCCTTTAAGAAAAAGGCGCTATACTTGATAATCGGAGTAAGCTTTCGGGTAGAAAAGCGTTGTAAACACCATTGTAAAACTAATTCATCCCTCTCTCCGCTTAGAATCTTAAATTATTTATATTGATTATTATAGATTTATACCGTTTTTTACGCGTTTTGTAACTCCAAAATAAAGCGCGAATACAATAAAAATTTGTAAAAAATAACAACCGTCGTAGGTATAATTGTGTATAAATGTTTCCGTCGTTATTTTAGTAGATCTTTTAAGTACCTACCTGTATAATATCGGATAATTAATAATCGAAAATAACCAGTTTTCGAGTATACAAACGGAATAATAATAAAAAAACAATCCCGGCACTGTTACGAATCGCATGTATACGCGCGGCTCGTAAATGTACCAGATGATCTACGGTTTCAAATATACGCACACTTTAGTGCATTTGTACGATCATAATAATTAACATACTTACATTATTATAATTCGCATTGGGCGCAGTGGATAAAATATTTCGGAGACGGGAAAAAGTGATTTTGATTTGTTGGTTGTGTGCCGGAATAAAACGCGATGATTTATAATATACGTAGCTCCGAGGAATCAATTTATTTTTTCTAATAATATCCGCGTCGGCTTATAAAAATATTATCATAATGACTACACTGTCCGTGAACTGCAGTTAGAATATCGGAGAGCAGATTATTAACATGATATTTTTTTTTTTTTTACAGCCCAAAAATATATTTTACGTCATTGTTTTCGAAATAAAATGCAATACAATTACATTAACACGATAGTGACATGATACATTAATTTCGTAAAGTTTTCGTAACGGAATGTTTTGAAATCGGCGGTGACCAATTCAAGACGAAGTTTAATGTAGGACAACGGAGTGAGATCTTAGTCCCCAACCGATTTAAGGTAAAATTATAAGTCCCCTAAAGTTTAAGCCTTCAGAGTCCCGAGGGACCAGTTATTGTCGCTGCGACATTGTTATTGGAATTTTTAAAACAAAGAATTATCTTTGTTGAAAATGATTTCTTTAATACGTATTAGATTATATATGACCAGACTGTGTTTTCTTTATTTTTACGAAGCAGGCATATAAGTAGAATGCTATTTGAGTGGGAGGGTGGGGGCAGTTTATTTTTAAACCTTATTAGTATAACATTAGCACGAACAAATGTGTGCAAGTAAAGTAAAAAAAAAAATATTTTGGAAGCCTTATCTCCATGATGAGTTATCTGGATTGGTTTGGTTTATTCGATTCCCGAGGACGGAAATCAATTTTCGGTAAAATACTCTCCTTTCGATGTTTATCCCGCTTAAACTGCCGATCGTGACGTCAAAACGGAATTAAACAATGGACAAATATCTGTACAAATCAAAAAATATGTTAAAATAACATAAATATTGTTATTATGAAATGACAACTTGTTATTTAACTTAGGTATTAGTTACAAAACTATAGGAAATAATAATTGTTGGTTATTTTGATTCTCAGTAAAATACTATATGCGTAACAATAATCGTTTAATTTTTTACAAAAGGTTAACATTTAATATAATATAATTGTATTCATTTTGAAAAATTAAATACATTTATTATACTACATAATGATTTAAATAATTTATAACACGAGATAAAAAAATTATACCGTGAGTCCGTGACGAAATTGTTATAGGATATCCAGCTGACCCAAATAATAAGCAAACAATAGTCGGACAAAGTTGTTGTAGGTTGAAAGACGGAAAAGTATAAGATACCGGGAGTTGATTCAAATTATAATCTGAATACAGCGACAAGAATAATCGCAATCAAGAAACAATCCTGAACGGGCCACCAAGGTAAACTAGGAAGTTTGTATTATTGCATATATTGTATTTTACCCTGTAGTTTTGTATCATCGATTATTATAGGCTTTTAAATTAGTTTTGGAAACCTGTTGTGAATCTACAAAATCTTTTCAAATAAAGTACCATCGAACGGAAATTACTTTTATCATTTAAGGTACGCCGTGAAAAAATCGGAGATTATTTAATAACCGAAAATGTGTTTTCTGGTAGGTGAGAAAATATATCTTATTGTAAAACTAATACTATAGCTTATTCTATACACGCGAAATCTAAAATATGATAAGTATATTAAAATGCATTAGCATTTTGAAATTCTCAGTGAAGCGAAGTTGTTTATGCTTTTACAAAGATGATTATTGTTTATCTGTGCGCAACTTTTCTACTAGAAATCTTGCTCCGATGTTTAAGTGTAGCTACTTTTCTGAAAGGAAATTTGACTTGGAAGGTACTTTAAGAAAATCATTTATCGATTTTCTCAGGAGTTTTCTCATCAAATGTGAAAAACCGAAAAAACCGGAAAATATGCAAAATATATTATTAAACAAAAATATTACGATTTTTTTTCCGTGGACAACTTTTCTACCAGCAATTTTTCTCCGATTTACAATGATAGCATTTTTTCTAAAGGAAATTCTGACTTAGGAGGAACTTTAAGTGGCCATTTTTTGGTTTTCCCAATAAATGGGAAAAACATGAAAAAATCGATAAAAACGTAGGAAAATCGGTACATTGTTAAACAAATGTTATTAAAGAATATATATAATGCCTATGTAATTATTTTACTATAATATGGCATATGTATTGTTGAAAAAGCCACACTATCAACTGAACTCCATTCAGAGTGGTTTTATTCGTTAGCAATGGTTACTTAAAACGATATACATTAGATTTCCCCTCTACTGCCTTCATAACTTTTTTTTATCATTTTTTCCACAAATATCCGTATAAAACATCGTATTTACATAATTTCTTCTTCCTGACACAATTCCATACACAATTTTTATTGTGGTATTTCACTGCAGAAGTAACTCGTAAAAATGCTGTACCTGCCCTGTATAATATTATGCGACTTTTCATGAATACTATTCATATTACATATTTTTATATTATCTATATACGTGCGATAAGCATAAATAGCGAGACAAGTTTATTATTAAATTTGTAATAATAAATATTATGTGAACTTTTCAAGGTACCAATACCTACTTACATCGTCTGGAGGTAAACTCACTTTCAAAATCTACGACTTTGATTAATTTCTCAAAACGAGTTTACATTTATTTTGTTTTTTACGTACATACAAAACTATAGGCAGTAATGTAATGGTATTTATTACATTATAAACTCGTACAAGTATACAACAGTTGTAGCGTAGAATTTGATTAACTTTTCTTTTTTGTATTTTTTTTTTTTTAATGAGTGTTAAAAATATTCTATAATCGATCATTTAAACCGCTTTAACAAAACCGTGACAAATGTGCGTACGTCTACGCGAACATAAATAATAATTTACGCACATATTATAAACCTACCCGTATTATGAAATTATTCGCAATGAAACTCACTATTTTTTTTTTCTAGGTCCTGAACGTATTACGACTTTTACTATCATGTCCATGTGTACTTTTTTTGTTTCAATTTCCTTTTATAAACAAGTTGTACGTTTTTAACAAGAAGATTCTTCATTATATAAACATGCATTGCGGTTTCTTGTTGATACATTAAAGATATGGTATTTCTTGTACTTTTTACAATAATGGGGAACACCAGCACCTCATAAAAATCTTTCCCGAAAATCGCGGTTTTTATCAAAATCGATTTTAGCTCTTTTTGGGGCACCTAACTATTTTTCAATTTTTTTCTCAATTTCGTTTAGATGCTCGAAAGTTTGATTGGACCAAAGTTAATCATTAGTTGTTGCTCTTACCATCTAGAAAAAGTAAAAAAAAAAAAAAAAAAAAATGGCATAATATAACGACGTATCATATTTGTTTATTTTTTCTTTACGAATATTTTAAAGTTACTATCACGAAAAAAATACATTTCGATCTTGGACAAATTTTGAGTCATTTTACAGTAACCAATTATCATAGATTTAGATTTAGATTTAGCGAACAATATTTTTATCACGATTCTACTGAGCACTTTGGTTTTTGTAAAATAATTCTTCGTTGGGTGTTACACAATATCACCTATCCCCGACTCATATCTTATATATTAATATAAATTATAACAATATTGTATGTGTGTTTTTGGCAAGAACCGCCCGCCGAGATCCATTATAATATAATATATGCTAACCGCACTATCCTTCAGACATCTGTTCGTGTCACACGAACGAGCTAGGTACGTGTAATAATATTAAACATAATGAACCGCAGTCAATTATACGAGCATGTTATATACAGAGCGTATCTACAGGATTTGACGATTTCTTATGTAATATTACGTTGGAAATTGTCACATCCTGCAGACACACTCTGTGTATATAGCGATGATGTTTGCGATTATTCGAAAAGCCCGGCGGTTTTCGAAAAACATATACGTGCGTATCATAATGCGCGGGTAATTTGAATTTTTGTTTTAGAACTATTAAATTCGATTTTAATATAAATATTTCGTTCTGGCAGCGTCCTGACTTTTCGAAATAAATATCCGGTACCCACGTAGGTAAATAATACTCGCCAGATTGTCGTTTTCGATTTGATTTCATACCGTCGTTATATTCTAACAGCGACAATAATTTAATGACGTCATCGTCGTATTCTCATTCTGTTCACGAGACGCGACTGTAATGTCGGGACAAAAGGCCGTGCATTCCTGTTTCAGAAAAACAACTATTGACTGGTATTATAGGGCCAAGACATTGAAATATACTAATGAATTACTATAGTAGGCGATACAATGGGAAATATTTAAAACACAATGTTTCGTAATAAAATTCTCTTCTTATTCTTCTGGCGTAGCTACTCTCCAAGAGTTCTGGCCGTGACTATAACATATACTATACCTATTTCTATCTCGTATCGCTCCTTCCAATTTACCATAAATACTCATCATTTTCAAATCTTTTTCGACGACGTCTCCGACTCTTTTGGTGACAGTCCCACGAAGACCCATTCAAAGGCTGCTTTTACTCATTCGTTTTTTTTTTTCGTGCAAAATATAGTCTAACCACTGAATCATTGAACCCATGATCTTAAATCTCATATAGATCCCTGTTAAGATTATTTTTTGTCAAGTTTCTATGAATACATATTGTAAAATCGGACCACAGACGTTTCTTCAAACTTCGTTTTCGAAAATCTTCCATTAATTTCCGCCATACTCACTATCGTCAGTGAGTATACGTCATTTTATTTTTTGAATTTTATACTTAAGAAACATTACAAATGCGTGTAATGATTTTTCAGCTTTATTCTCAACAGCTTATGTTTATTTCCTCTGACCAGTAATATGTTGTACTTAGAGTTATGCTCAAATACTGCAACGCATCTACCTTTTCAAATGCTGACCTTCCTATGCTTGATTCTGGATTTTATCAGCCGTTAACAAGCTCCATTATGTTTGTTTTGCGTACTTAAATCTGTTATCATACATTCCATTCTAGTGACAAAATTAAAAAACTCACAATTTTTTTTTTTAACTAACGAAATCTCAAATATATAAAAAAAATATTGCATTGCATAATGAGTTAACAATAGTTTAAATGATACAAATATGAGTAATAATATGACTAATAGTCAATATAATCGTATTCATTTATTTTCAGTATAGTAATATATGATAATATGTTAACAAAGTACATGATGCATAAAATATGCGCACTGATATATATTTAAAAATCGTCTACGGAATAAATTAATACGAATTTATATTATAGGTACAAATAAGATAATTAGATGTAAATTTCTTTTTTTTTTCGACCAAAGCTGTTAACTTTCTAGCAAAAGGGATTTTTCCCACTGAAAATTCTTTCTCGGTTTTTTTTTTTTTTTTTTAGCAGTAAACATACTCGTGTCCGTAATCACAAATGTCACGTAGGTGTAAATTCCAAGATGGTAATAAATTGAACATCTCCGGAGAGAGATTATTATACCTTTCTTTTTTCTAATTTCATTGTTCAATGCCCGAGGGAACTTTGCCGAAGTGAACGACTGTAAATTGATGATACGAATAGTGATGAATCATAAACAATTGTTCGAAGAACCGCGATAGGAATCGTTTCTTGACTGCGTTATAATTTATTAAAACAATATCATATGGTGTTATTATTTTATAATACCACTTTAAACACCGAGATGAGCGAAACAATATTGTAGCTCAACACTTGAGTTCCTCGTAAGTTTTTAATGTTCTACATTAAAACATTAATCTTGTTTTCGCGAACCGTCGCATACAAATGACATTGTAAAACTATAAATTACCTATATTACGGCGGATACTTGAATCGAAATTTTACCGTATTATTGACTAGTATAATGTATACCATTGAATCGTAATCGAATTCCAAACACGATTCGTCTTTTGACGACAATCAAATTTATTATAATAATGCGGTCGAGTAAATGTTTATCTTTATCGATAAAGTGTCACATATATTATTTGTTTATATATTTATTTCAATATGTAAACGCCTCGATGGCAGTGGTTGCGAGAACAATAGCGAGTAAAACATTTAGTAAATCACAGCGAAATAGTAGAGATCAGGCTAAGTATGGTCAAGTTGGCACAGCATGCTATGGATAGATTGATTGATTATATTACTCTCACTGTAGTGTATTTATCCTGATAACAATATAATATCAGTTTGATAAATATCATCTACTTATGATCGTAACAAAAAAAATAATAATAATGCATAGTGAATTTAAATAGCGTCAAAAAAGCGCTTGAACAGACTTAAAATTCCTGAGAAAATAGTCTCGAAAAAGTTGATCGAATTTCAAAAATCTGTTTTCGCCACGGCCCACACTGCACATAACGTCGTGATTTCAAAGATTCGTTTTGAATAAGACGCGAAGACGTTAGCGCCGACCACCGCGCATTGTCCTTCATGACAAAAAAACCCACCGTCATTTCGAAAACCGCTCCGACACGCAATATGGTGTTGAATTTTAATTTGGCTCTTAAGATTATCTTTTAAACGGAACGGAATCTAAGCTATTCGTTTTTTGTAATTAACTAATTAATTTTGAGGGGGCGTCACGGGACGCGTCTCATCGGCACGTTCGGATTAAAGCGTTGCCCGCACGACAACGATAGTAACAATATAATAGTGACTATCATCATCCGGTGTTTTCGTCCGACGACGTACCCTATTCACGGGCGAACATTTTATATTAAAACGACAAAAAAAAAAAATTAAAAAAAGTAATATTGTTTGGCGATATAATAGTACGTGACCTCGGGTGAAAAGGATTTAATATTAAAATCTAATTAATTCGCGTTTTGTTAATGAAAAATACAAAAAAAAAAAAATACCAACGCGATTAAAAATGAACGCCTATAAATATTTTAATTACCGCGAGAGTTTTTGGAGTTTATAATAATATTATACCTAGGTATCACGAAAAAAACGAATTAATAATAAAAAAATGATAGAAACCGGTAGCAGAAGACGTGTTTTATATCGAATATATGTATAGGACAGATGTAATAACTATGAAGTCCGGATTTTTACGTTTTCGCATATTGTGACTGAGTATAGTATGGAGTCTAACGGGTGTAAAAAGTCTGGACGACACAGAGTTCACGGGAAAAAATATTTTTTCAAATCTGTGAATATTGTGTAAATCGTAAGAAAAAAATACCAATCTATTGTATTTTTAAATAATTATTATTATTGTCAATTTTAATATTTATGTACGGGGGAAAAAAAATGTTTTCTTAGATTTAAAGAGAATATAAGGAGAATATTTTGTACATTTTTAGGAAATAATACTATCATCATATTTACATTGTTTTCAGAAAATATAAATCCGGACTAAACCAATAGGTAATAAAATTATTATAGGTATTCGTGTTTTGTAAAAAAATATTATTATTTATGTATTTTTTCACTCAAATAGATACTTACGAGTTTTCGAATATGTAACGATAAACGACATCTTCAAGATTTCTTGTTTTCTTGTTTTTTAGAGCTTATTTTGAAGTGATATTTTGTTATATTAAGCGCATATATACTCATAATATATTAAAAGGTTTTTAATGCCCGTAAAATCTATTTGCCCTAACCCCCTAACCATAAGTGTTTGTAATAATTTTTGTTGTAAACCTTGATTTATGGAACATAGTTTAAACTCTAGGGTTTTACAAATACGCGTGTTTTTTTAAATATTCATTTTATTTCTGTGAGCAACTTTTATTCCAGGAATCTTACTATGATTTACAAGTATTTGGTAACTTTTTCTGAAAGCAAAATTTGTCTAGTGCATAAGGAGATTATTTTTTTGATTTTCTCGGTAGTTTTCTTAAGTATTGAGTAAAACATGGTAAAAATACAGCAATACCAGTTTCTGTTATATTCGATCTAAAATCATCACAGAGTACTTTATGTCTAAATTTGAAATGTTTGAATATATTAAGTTTTTATTTGATTTTTAAGTGAATACAAATATTTTTACGGATCAAAAATGGTCAAAAGTTTAACGCGTTGTTTATCACAAGTTGTTTGTTAAAAAAATAAAGTTAAGTCTTATCTAGTAGACAGTATATATTCATAAGCGTTTTTGATGAAAGTCGTAAAAATATCGATATTTCAAAACATATTTTCTTGAATTTCGCCCAGAATCGGTTTTCGTTAGTAATGATTTATCGTTACTTACAGACATAAATAACTCTATATTTCCTATATCCATCTCAATTCTCAGCTACAACCATTGCACGCTCGTTAGCAGTTTTGGTTCTTTTATTATTATTATATTCATTTAATATCATTAATTTACTTGGTTTGACACAAAATGTCATTCATTCAACATCAGAGTTTTTAATTTAAAGAATAGTTAAAATTGATTTAACCATAGAATAGTATATAATTATTAGTGGCGAATTTATATATACATAAAATTCACAAAAAAGCGCTTAAAAACGTCATAAAAGCCCATAAAAACAACTTGAAAGATATTTATAAGAGCAATAAAAGTAGAGGGGTTTAAAAGTTTCCCTGCCTATTTTTTTTAATTCATTAAAATTAATTTTTTAACATAAAAAAAACGATTATTACAAAGTAATTTTTTTCAAATATATTTGTAGTTGTTATAAAAAAAAATATTTTTCGTTAATCATTTGTCGGTGTTAGATAATTTTGTTTAATAGGATTAGATCCGTTAAAGTAGGGATTTTAAAACTCCTTCACCACTTTTTTGGAATATTTTTAGTGCTTTTTGAGTTTTTTTTTTGTGGGTTTTAAGTACATATAAATCCGTTACCTAATTATAATTAACAAATGGTGTCAATAAATTAATACCACCTTCCATTAAATGTACAACATTGTTTTCATAAATCATTGAACATTATGTTTTTGGTTTAAGACACTATTGATTTGGTTAGTTTATTAGTTTTTCTTATTTTGAATGTTCTACATTATTATTTTAAGTAAGATTATCTTTGAATTTATTAAATTTATATTGATTTTGATGAAAATAAATAGCAGTAATTCAATGAAAAACTTTCTTCAAATGTATTACATAAATTCATAGGTGCGAAATCATACCCGTTTTTTTTTTTTTTTAAATTTAATAAGTGTTTTTCATTAAAAACAGTATACTTTTATCTGAATGACGAAAAGTTATAATTTTTTTTTTGTTTTTTAACATAATTCATATGTTATATGTTATATGTATAAAGGCGTGTCATATTATCACGTTTTAAAAAATTACCTACGTGTAATTTATAATTATATAATCCACGTAAATATTATCGGGAAAATCACGGTACATACTATACCCACCGGATTTGTGGGTAGTGGAGGAGGAGGTGAGAATTTTATTGTAAATCGAAGATCGTTTCATTTGGCTATCTCGTCTCATAAATACGCCCAAAAACCTGGTGTTAAACGTTGTGTACGCCTATACAAAAATCGTTATTTACGATAACTCTTGTATTGTTCTCGAAATAATCGCGCAACAAAATCCTATCCCGAGTAGACGAAAAAAACAAAAAAGTACGGTTCGGTATTCGCTTATCATTTATTGGGATCGTCGTTGTCTTACATTTTCAGTTTTCATGGACGATACGTTTTATATATATATATTTTATACACTGAATACACAAATTCTGCCAGAAATTTTTCTTCGATTTGTACTTTTTCTAAAAGAAAATCTGACTGGGGGTAATTTTTTGATTTTCCAAAATTAATGGGAAAAACATGAAAAAAAAGGAGAAAATCGGTACAATCTTAAACAAATATTATTATACTATAATATGACATCTATACGTATTGTTGTCAAAGCAACACTATAACCGAACTCCGGTCAGAATCGTTTTTCGTTAGCAATGGTTAATCGTTGCGTACAGATATACATTAAATGTCCATTCTAGCTTCCTTAGATAGTTCACCGCACGATGTCCGACGAATTAACGCGTTGTATATTATCAGTACATTACTATGTACACGTACGATGTTATCCGTCGGTTAACCGCACAATATCTGAAGAAAACGACGGCGGTTGAAATGGGTACGGGGCAACCGGTTATCGCGTGGTTCACGCCACGGCCGTTTTCGAGTACTTGCACGGGTCGAAAAGTGTTTAATGATTAATTCCTATTTCGAAAACCGGTCGGTGGCTGACAAATAATAATAATGTTATTATTATATTATTATATTATTATAAAGGGAGCCGGGGGCCGAAAAAAACCGTAAAAAACAACGTTCAAAAAAAAAATGGTTCGCTCCCGAGGAAAACTGCAGTAAGTAAATACGAGTTAAGTACATACTAAAAAAAATAATAATAATAATAAATAAATATAATAACTTCGAACGACGGTTTTTTTTTTTAAAAAATTTTTTTTCGTTTTTCAGATAATAATATTACGTCGGTATACTCGGAGAAGAATCTATATAAGGTATTTTTTTTTTCTTATAGAAACGGGATTTTAAAATAGCGAACGCATTCTTGACAACTTGTCCGCGATCGTCACATTACTGATACATTTAATTACGAAAACGACTTTTTTTTTTTAACGTCTTAGTAATGTAGCGATCAATTATCACCTGGAACGTAGTTACACATTTCTATTACCGGGATGGTCGGATTGCGATATTTGTACGACTGTATAGAAACTATCGGTCGAATAGTACGGGCCGAAAAAGCGTTCTAACTGCACTTAGGTTGAGAAAATCACGTGACAAAATGACATGCTATGTACTATGATTTTCCTTCTCGCTTACTGGTTCGGGACTGACAATGATTTTAATCATTAGTTAAAAGTTAATCAAAAGTTAAATTACTCCTCGGTTTACGGCTGCCATAAAAAAAAAAAAAGAAAAAAGAACAGAACACTCGAATTCAGTGTGTTCGGTAATACAATTTTGAAGAAAATGTTTGTCTCGTGGCCGACGACGTCGTCGTCTACGCTTTTTAACGCGACACACAAAAGAATCGGTGCGTCGAAGTAATGGATTTTTTCGCGCGTGTAATGTTCTTTTCTCCGCGAGCTTTTATGGTAATAACTAAAAACGTATAAGATGAAAAAAAAAAACCGTGTACGACACAATATCAGTGGCCTCTGTCGCATGAGCGTGCGGAGAGGCGGTTAGGGTTTTTGTTCGAACCCGCCGTATCGAGAAAAAAAAAACCAATGATTTTGACGGCGGTGAAGGCGACGCCACGGTCTTTGGGTAACATAGCAGCCGCACTGGCCTTTTTTCATCACGACAGTAGCTGACGATCTAAGGGAAATGTTTTGTTTTTTTATTTTTTTTTTTTTTATGTCAACAAAATTCGAAAGGACTCTTTTTTTAAATCAAAATCAATGTTCGTTATTTTTGTATTATTATTTGACATTTATGTATATTATTACCACGATCGCATAGAAGACGATGTGTTTACATAAATAACTTACAGTCTGCCTTTGAAAAAAAAAATCAAATACGAGTAGATCGTTTCACGTATGCTATGCCATGTTAAATGTATTTATTTTTATTAAAATTTAAATTCTGAATACGTTGCGCGGAGTAGTAAAAAGGAAATAAATAAAAAACAGCTGATACTGTGAACATAAGTGTACTACTGCTGTTGTTACGAAGTTAGGAACGTAGATAACATAAAGTAATTTAATTTATATCTGCTAGCATAAATAAATTATCGGTAGCGAAATAAGATTATGATCGAAATTCGGTTACCTATATTTTGAAATGCAGTTGTTTTTTCTATTTTATTTCAAAACTCAAAACGCTTATCAAAAAAAAAAAAAAAAAAAAAAAACACTACATTACGTTCAACTTTTTTTTAAAAACTACATACTGAACCCTGTTTTCGATTTCAAGGCTTTCCACCATAACAATTATGTCCACGTAAAACTAAATTCAACTTTAAAAACCTCGCAATTATATCAAATGCCTAAAAATAACTATAAATTGGCTGATAAGGCTACAAAGGCTAATAACTTTTCACGTCTCTACGACTATTTTTAAACCAGTCTGCGCAAAAAACACCTTATCGAAAATAACGAAACCGATTTTGCCGCAAACGTTGTTTCTCGATTCTTTAGAAAATTGAATAAAAATGGATTTCATGTTACTATGACAAACAGTTTACACGATTTAAAAACCGTCGAGTGTTTAATACTATAAAGTCACTTGACTTTAGTATAATATAATAGTGTATAATAATAACCGAAAACAAATTCTGTGTAATAATATTACGACGAGGGTAATATAATAACCGTTATAAAAAGACGCGGTATCAAGACGGTGGAGAAGAGTAAATCCATTATTACGCAGTGGACGCGCGTATAATAAAATGCCTTTATCTTTCGGCTAAGTATAAACCTCCTCTTTGTAAATCTTATTTATTGCCGTAAGCCGGAGATCGTCCAAAAAGGCGTGGAGAACCGTGGAAAATAATATACAAGAGGTTTCCTTTTCAACATTAATAATATTTTATAGGACGCGCGCGTTGCGGCTTCTGAACGCAAAGGGGTTTAAAAAATAACCAAAAAAAAAAAAACCACAAGACCGTAAACTATTAGATATAATGACTTTTCCGAAAGTTTAATAATTTCAACTTTTAGACCGTGAAACAAATATTATTCTATGTTCAAGAGAATATTGTATGAAACCCATAAAAACCGATATTGAGGATGGGTGCGCCGCTGTCTAGGAGGTCGAAAAGCTAGGATATATAAAGTTATTTGATTTATAATATATTCTATAAGTAACGATAAACCATTGCTAACGAAATTCTATTCAGAGCGATGTTCGGTTATGCACTATGTTTTAGAATGCCATCATTTTAATGGCGTTCTTTATTAAAATTTGATCTTAAAAACTCGTATACAAATTAAAACAAACTTCCAATTGCCCACTGAGTACAACTCGTAACGAACCACGTGTTAAAAATTTACACATATCTGATTGGTCAAACAATTTTATACATGTGGTACCTACCAAATATAAACTAAAACAAATATTCGATATTGTACGATATTTTAATCTTTAAACAGCTCAAAAATCGAAGGAATATTTTGAAACATTGACCACGTCTTAAAAAAGCTAATATAATTTCTGAGAAAATGTTAATTCTTAAATGTTATTTTTACAATATTCCAAAAAAAAAAAAAAAAAAATGAAACCTTTGGTTTCCGTTCACTTTCTCATCATTTTTTTTCGCCAAACTATTAAAAAAAGTCGAAAAACATTTTTACTCACCAACTAGACTAAATTTTCTTTTAGAATGTTACTTACTCTTGAAATTCGAACCAATATTTCTGGTAGAAAACAAAAAATTGAAATTCATTTAAAATAATGAAATAGTTAACTCTGTCCGTTTTTCTCTTAACATTTTTCTGTAAAAAATTACGTCCTAAATGTACTAGATTCAAAATGCAAAAAATAAAGTTTATTTAGCATTTTTTGATTGAAGCAGGAATTTTGGTAGAAAAGTTATTTACAGTTGCAAAAAAAAAAAAAAAAACAACATCATAATATAGTAAACATTTTTCTCTTCGCTTACAATCTAAAATATATATTACATTGTTATTATTATTTTTTTTTTTACATAGGTACTTTTAAACGCTCCGAGTTAGAAACTAAACAAATAGAGTTGTCGGTTTCCTTATATCGGACAATAGTATCACATTTCGTGTGTAGTACTAAGTATTTTAGTTATAGAATTTTATTGTTTACTCGTTGTTATTATTTGTTTTTTTTTTATTATTAACGCGTTTAAATATCGTGTATTATTTGAAAAACGGATTTTTCTGAAAACCCGTGATAATAAATTGCACGTCTCTTTTTTAATTTTTTTTTTATTTAACAATATTATTTTTCAGTAATATTATTCTGTTTTTTTTTTTAATATTCGCGAATTTAATAATATTTTTAAAAGTTTCCGTTAGATAACTTTTCATTTCAGACAATTTCTACGTCAAACATCTGATAACCGGAGAAAAACAACAAGGTGGAAAGTTCGGAAGGTAGGATGCAGACCGAAATGTATATAACATTGCCAATGAAAAAACGATTCTGAGCGGAGTTCAGTTGATAGTGTTGCTTTGTCAACACACAACATAATAGTAAAACCTACACGCATAAAACTGTGAGGTTATTTAGAGTACTTAGTTCGCCAATTCCACACACATTTGAGCGTTAAATTTCGCTTAGGGCCTTGACTACGCTATGCAGTTAACCGTAATTGTTTACTGTAACCCATCTAATATAGTCAAAATAATTAACAATTTGAGTTCCAATTAACTTCATAAAAAATATATTTACAACTGCATCACTACTGTTAACACAACTATATTGAGGAGTTAAAACAACTACTGATTCGGTTGTTAAAATATGTTGAAAAAATATACAAACATTCTACACGGTTTTGTCAAGGAATCGAACTCAAGCTGGTTTACTATTTAATTGTTACCTAACCTAACCTATTTACCTATCTATTATACCATTATATTAGATGTACTTGGATTATGAATATTTAGTATTTAAACACTTATACATTTTCGTCATTAGACATTGTTCATTTAAAACCTAAACTAACCTAAAGCCATTCCTCGTTACTATTTGTATTTATTTTGCAAGTTATATCTATTTACTGTATTGTTAAAGTATATTATATTGTTCATAATATTGTTACTGCGAATCATTTAATTGCAGGTTGTATCAATGCATATATATATATATATATAGATAACTAGGTACTTTAGTTCTTGTTATAACGGTGGTTAAGCCAGTCTATATCAGTGGCGTATATAGAAATAACTTTTTTTTTTGGGGGGGGGGGGTTTACAAAAAGAGCTTTTGGATTTTAGTTAATACATAGATTAAATTAATTTATAAATACGCACTTGTGCCTTACCAATCATACATTTTTTTTTGGGGGGGGAGGTTGAACCCCCAAACCCTCTTCTATAAAACAAAATAACAATATGTACCTATATTAGCTATATTATTATAATAAAATATGGTTATGTGAGGCACTGACCACACTTGTGATTGGTAAAGATTGGTCGATGATAATGATACACACGTTTTTACAAGCAATCGCAAACCGCAGTGATATTCCAAAATTTGATATTATTGTTTATAATAATAATAAATACTTATTATAATATTTATTAACTCATATGTAAAAATGACAGTGTTATATGTGTGTAATAAGCGTAATAAGTTATTTCAATACCTTAAAATAGTTAAGATATTATATTTGGATTAATGCGCCATTTCAGTTAACCTCAATTTTAATGGTTAAGACCATAGTAAAGATTCAAATTATCCATTCCATTTCTATGTGTGTATACAGTATACACTCGTCGTTTATTGACTCAAAATCTAAAATAACAGTGTTTCCGTGAATTTAGTTGTTGTGCTTAATGCGAAAACGATCGAAAATATTAACTTACACCGTTCAATAATTTATTGGTTCCAAAGATCTCTGTTTGTTTGCGCGTAGAGAGTTAATGAAGTGTAGTAATAATAGTATGTTATCATGTTGTCAAAACTGTTTACTTTAATGTAATATGATATATTATCAAAATGAAACCGGTATCGTCGAAAAAAAAAAAGTCGGTTCTATAAATCACTATTATGGTTTTTATTTGTATACGTTTGAAATTGGGTTTGTATGCCGTTTTCCACTTGATCGATGTGAAAATAACGATATAATAGCCGGTGTCTATGTATGTATGCTGTTCAAAATAAACGTTACAATTTTCTAAATGAACGATTACACAACGATTTTTGATACGTTTTGGATTAGAAATATGCTTTCAGTATAAATTCATTGAAACTACGAATATACACGACGATAATAATCGTACCTAATATTGTAATTTATACGTTATATTGTATTGTGAACCGGTTTTCGGGTAATTGTTGGGCGTGTTCGACGACGGAGTAAAACAATAGATAGACAAATGATGTCAGAAAAAAAAAATAAGATGATATCATGTTGGTTTTTTAACGCGTGTCGAGTGTTGCGGTGATGAATACATAATAATTATTACATACGAAGATTACAATCATTGATTTTGTATCTCGGTCCACTTAGAAAAGTAAACATACACACGAGAGTATAGGTATAGTTTTATTTTTTACCTATTATATATTTACATGTATATTTTTATTGTACGTATTCGAAATTTGGCCGCCTAATAAACCGGACGAAAATAAATGTTACGCATACTCGAACAGAAACTATAATATTACGGAAAATCTTTAAGCAGGGTAAAGGAAAAAGTCACCGTAACTACCACAGAGCGAACATGAATGAGAGCTATTGCAGATAACGTACGAAGTTAATATTTTAGAAATCGTATTATAAAAAGAAAAAAAAGAAGAAACTTATGGACGTGATGAAAAAGACGAATCCGCTACTACGGGAGGATGGATTAGGTAGTTCTGGAACAAAACCCATTAGCGATAATATGCTTTTCAGAGGGTCGAGTATGAGGCGGGAATACACGTGGTCAAAAAAGGATGTGGACGTTTTGAAAAAGATTAATACAAAAATAATATTTCCGAGTAAATTTTTAACTCCGAGTCGAACTTACGGTAAACAGTTATAGCGTGTTTTCTCTTTTAAACATTCCGAAAATCGGTTCGGAAAACTAAAAGTCGGTAAGAGATGAAAAATTAGAGTTGAATTAATTTCCAGCATTCTTCTATTAAGAATTTTTTATCGGAATTCAATGATTATGTAATGCATCGCTATAGGTATATCATTGTATTCAATGTTTAAAAACAATAATTAAATAATATTATATACTGGCTCACGTCCCTGAGGCTCCCTCAAAACAATAATGGCCAACCGAAGACGCGGTGTGTGTCGGCTTTTATCAATTCCTGTTGCAGCTGGTATCACACGGAGACGGATTACTATGGAATAATAATTATTACTTTTAATTCTCTATTGTCGAATAAAGAAAACGTTCTAATAACCCCGAAAGAGGCATAAACTGTATACTACGCACTTATTAATTCAATTTCCTGAAGTCTATTCAATTGTCCACTATCTAGTGATAGTTTAACCACAAATAATTTCAAAAACTTCTACATGTATAATAATTATTATATTAACGCTTTATTTTAATATGTTTTTACTTGTTTAGTTATATCTATATCAAATAAGTGGATATAGTAAATCAACGTTATTTTCGTATTAACTTAGTACAGTTAACCTTTAGTAATTTTAGTAAAATCCTTATTATGGAATCTCTCTCCCGTTGCACAACTATTGGTTTTTGAGAAAATTCATCATACTATTAATGTTGTCATGTAATTTATTTTGTAATGTTTATGGAACAACAAAAATTATTTAATATTAATATTGTCTTGAAATACGTATATATAAACGGTGTTTTTAAATTCCGATTTGAGATGAAAGAAGCTAATAGACAATAGACACACACACATATTAACAGTAAATAAAAAAGGTTCAACTAACAAAGGTTTGTAGTATTTTCACTGGAAAAACATTAATTTTGTGAATATGGTGAAAATGTTACTCGACAAACTGGATATATGCAGCATGCATCGAAATGAATATGGAAAATTGAACCACGGTTTTCGTTGCCTTTAAATTCATGCCAATAAAAAACTCAAATTTTAATAGTTGGTACTTTTTTTTTGTTGATGTTATATTTCTTATCGCATACGGGAAGTAACATTTACCCCTCTACCGTTATAGGTATGAAGATTAAGACCCGTTTTCACCAACATAAACGTTGATTTTTAAACGGAGTTTATAAGATAATCGACCAATCGTGGTCGGTTATCAGCTATAAACTCAGTTTAAGAATCAGACAAACTCCTTTTTTTAACAGTGATAACCGTGACCCGTCTCTAAAAGAAAACGTTTCCTCTAAAAACCATTCTCTCGTTAACTGAATCTTCGAAGTACTACCTATTTAAATAAATCGGTTTTCCGACGTTATTCAAAAACTTTTGAGTTAAAAAAAAAGTACGATCATATTTCCCACGTGGGAGCAGCCACTGTAGTAGGTGGAAAGTTGGAAAAGTAGGATATAGACGGAAATTCAATTTATATCTGTAAGCAACAATAAACCATTGCTAACGAAAAACGATTCTGAGTGGAGTTCAGTTGGTATTGTTGTTTTGTCAGCAATACATAATATGTCATATTATGGTAAAATGATTACAACAATGTGCGTTTCCATGACAACAATGATTGTTAAAAAAGATTTGAAATAATGAAAAATAAATAAAAACGGTTGCCAATGGCAAGCTTATTTTTAATCTTTCAATCTATTTTAACCTAAAGAACAAGGTTTTCTTTATAATCTCGGATATTAATGAGAATTTAAAAAATATGACCTCTTTAAAGTACCACCCAAAGAAAATTTTCTTTCAGAAAAGGTACTCTACTTGATAATTAGAGTATGTTTTCTGGTAGAAAAATTGATCACATAAAAAAAAAAATTAAACATCATTGTAAAACTAATACATTTCTTGTTTCACTCAGAATCTAATAAATTATAAATATAATAAGTAAATAATATGAATATTGAATATATTATATTAATAAAATTGTATTTTGATTTTTATTTATTCTTTTAGCTTTTAGCTTTATTTTTTTTTAATGTTTTATTGTACTGTTTATTAAGATATTTGAAATTTTTATATTAATTATATAATGTATAAATAATAAATCAGTCCCTAATAGGTCCGGTCCAGTCCAATCAGGTCCGATCTTAATATACATTAACATAGTCCGATATTGGTCTTATTTTTTAAAAATGAATTAAACAGTTCAGTCCAGTCCGTTCCCGTGATTTATTTCATTAGTCCGGTTTGGTCCTGGTCTTAATTTCACTTCACTGGCCCAGGCCGGTCTTTAAAAAACCGGACCGTGCAGAACACTAGTGCAGATATACACGTACTCGGTTATAAATATAGGTATAAGGATAACAACGGAACATTCCATGGATTCGTAGAATTAAATTTTTCTCAAACAAATTCACAACGTAATACTATTAGTTTTTGAAGCGAAAACATATGTATTGTAGATTTCTTTTAGACAAAGAAATAATTATAATTAATAAGAATCGATATTTTTGTTTTGTCATTTTAAACATTTTGGCTCACGAAATACGTGGAATACATTGATAAATTATATCGTTAGTTGATTTTTTTTTTTTTTTAATTGATTATACGTCAGGATACATTTTAGATGACGAGCGTACAATGTGTTATGTTTGTAAACCAATTTTCCACCAGACTATTTCCGTTTTTGAATTTTTTGTTGTAATTCAGTTTAAAATCATCGAGAAATCTATAATTCACACTTTTCACTTTTGTGGTTTTTATAGTCGTTCAAAATTGTCATATTTAGGGTTTTACTTGCTTTTGTGTAAACAAAATTGTTTTGGTTTATCAAAAATATTTGAAAATTGCATACAAGTTTCGTCGTAAGTAGTTCTTGGGTACTAAAATCCGTATTGAGGATTTTTGTTTTAGATTCTGAGTGGAGCGAAGAAGTTTATGGTTTTAAAATGATGTTTATTTTTTTTTTTTAGTTCAGAAGAACTTTTCTAGTTTTCTTATCATATGTGAAAAACAAAAAAAAAAACGGGAAAATTTACGAAATGTATTATTTTCGAATCGTAAACATTACGGCCTTTCAAAACATATATAATCGAACTCCGCTCAGAATCGTTTTTCGGCGATTTTTAGTCACGTAAATTAGTAGATGGTTTACAATTGAAATTACTGTACATAATATCTTATAAGTTTTTATTGTTTTAACACCATCACGGTAAAGGAAAAAATATCCATACGTTTCAATCAATATTATAGATATTATAGGTTACTAAAATATTGATAGTTTTTTTTTTCTTTTTTATGTTCGTAGACAGTAACCACCCACGGAGGGTATTATTAAATCATCACAGTGAAATAAAAAAAAATATATATATATTAACTTGTCATACCCTTATGGGAATGAGAAATGAACACGTATTTTATTACCCATATATATACCTACTTATGTGAAGTGGTATATTATTCTATATTGTGTTAAAAATATAAAAATATTACGCGTTTAATAGTTTGTATACAATACGATATTTGAATAATGAATATAATATTATCTATGGGTCGTATGTACCGTGAAATTTTCGTCGTACAGGGGGGTCAAAATATAATTCGATTATCTCGACGAGTAAAATTACTTTTATAAAGAATGCATTGTATGCGTTTAATTCATGTCGAAAATTACAAAAAATAATGTTTTTCGTTTTTCCGTGGAGAGGGAGGGATGTAAATATAGTAATCGGTTTAAAGAAATACCTATACCGCCAACCACAACGAAAAAAAATCCCATCTCCGAGGTCGTATCTCTTTTCAACGTCGCTTACGAAAAAGGTCGTATGGACTACTCGTCCAGAGGGATTAAATTATCGGTTGGAATGAGTAAGATACGACTTTTGTCGTTGCGCTGGTAATATAATTTAGTAATGTTGTGTACAAATTAAATTTAAAATAATTTTATATATAGATAAAAGATTATAACAATTTTTTAAATAGAACTAAAAGATACATATAAATGTAATTATCTAGATAAAGGTAAACAACCATGAATTTTTTGTGTATAAATAAGAGAAAAAATAGATAATTTTGTTCATAACCTACCCATCATTGAAAAACCAAATGCTTTACAATTAGTAAAATTATAACAGAATTGACGGTACACGTCTAGAAAGTTGAAAGGTTGTGATCACACGATCGATTTAACTCGGTAATTAATTTGCCTATAAAATCATATTATTAACGTTTTACTCATTATTTTTTATGAACAGGCAAATTACAGTCTCAGAAGATTTATCTAGATATGTTATCTCCGATAACGGCTCAGATTGTCGGATAACTTTTTTCTCATTTATCTAGAGAAGATAAAAGTTAAAAATATGAATATACCCATCTAGATAAAGTACATCTATTGTTGTTCTAAGTATACAAAGTATTGTGGGCCCGGTTCAAAAATATGCGTATAAACATATTCTGTTATTCACTCGTTTTCGGAAGGGTAATTTTATAGAGTTAGGTACGTATTAATCTTGACTGATTTATAGTATACGCCTCTAATCCCGTGTCGTATTTCTGGAAACCGAACATAGTGTCTTTACGTTTTAAAACGATATTATAGAATTATTATGACTATTTATTCTGAACTCGCGGTATGTATTACTGCGCAGGTACGGGACAAAACGAATTTCGGCTGCAGGATTATTATTCCTAAACACATAACAATTTCTCATCGCTAAAACACGTGTAGACGTTTGTATAGGTAACTACTTGTTTTAATAAATAACATTCTGTGTTTTGACAGCGAACATGAAGACACGGTCGACTATTATACGTTGTCCGTACGTCTTGTTAGTATTTCAGTGGCGTATTTAACAATTTTCACGGTGGATTAAGACGATTTTCCAAAGAAATGGTCGTGGACGGGGAGTGGGAGGGAAGCGGCATCATTAAGCACGCGCAGACATTGACAGCAAAGCGGATGGCAACGACATGACGGACGGGTAGATTGCGGGGGCATATACGATTTACAATAATTATTCGTGGTTATTTTTTACGTATTTCCAATATTCTTAACGGTTGAAACGCTAAACCTTTTTTTCTTTTAGCGATAAGATCTGCCGCTTATGGCGGACTTTTTGTAACGAAATTTACACGGACGGAGGAAAAAGTAAGCATACGTTAAATACAATGAAACCGATACACAATTCTCGCTTCGTTATGAGAACTCTTAAAATTCTTTTGAAAATTGCTTACGAAAACTTTGTCTACGATAAGATGAGATGCGAATTTGATTTTGGTTGATTTTTTGCAGACAAAATATTACTAATATTTTTGAGTAGGATCGTTTAAAACGATCAAATTTTCATCGTTATTTCGAATACGAATTATGTATAAGTCATAACTATTGTTAACTTTTGGACATAAAATAAAACCCACATGATTTGCGTCGGTTGGTTTTTATTTTATTTCTTTATTTTTTAGTTAACTAAGACTAAAATCGTCGGCGTTATCCGCAATCGATGTTTTCCGTGGGAATGTAACGCAACGTAAACACTAAAAAGCGCTCCGATTGTTTTTTTAACACTTTTTCTTCCGCTGTTTAAGGTTTAATATTATAGAACAAAAATTGCAAACACGATGAAAATATAAAAATAGACGTAGTCGTCATCACGTGAACAATTTTTTTTTTTTTAAATAAACCATTAAATGTACTTACTTTGAATTTTTGCATAAAATAAAACTATATGCGGTATTTTGTTTTGCAGACGATTTAGCCGATGTTGTACTCGTATGATTTCTACATTATTGAACATTTAAATTAAAATGTTAATGACGAAAATCGTTTTTTTTTTTTACCGGGCTTCAAATCTATTATGTTTATTGGTTTTTTTATTATTTAATAAGAATATCATCGTGATTTTTTCACGAAAGTCTACACCAAAATAATGTGCCGTACGATATTTCCCATTTTTCGAAACGTGATGATGCCAAAACGGTGAAAATCCGATGTCACGTGTATATTAATGGTGTACGAGAATTCTACGGAAAATTTCGTTGTGGAAATATATTTTTTGATTATTTAGCCAATTTATTTTTGTCACTGATCTAAGATCTCTAGTACAACGTTTTTGCAAATAAAAAAAAAAAAGACGGACATACTTCGCACGTGGGTGCAGCCACTGTTATATGTGGGTAGTTGGAAATGTATGATACAGACGAGAATTTATGTCTTTAAACAACGATAAACCATTGCTAACAATTAAACAATTCTGAGCAGAGTTTATTTGGTATTGTTGTTTTGTCAACAATATACAATATGTCATTTATGGTTAAACGATTACAACAATTTCCCTTTCCATGACAACAATGAGTGTTTAAAAAAGATTTAAAATAATAAAAACTTAATGATAATAATAAATTAATAAAAACTGTACTTGATAATCGGAGTTTGCTTTCTAGTAGAAAAAGTGTTCACATAAAAAAATTTAAAAAAAAGCATCATTGTAAAACCAATACATTCCTCGCTCCGCTCAGAATTTAAAAAACCAATAACAAATACATTGTTCTGATGCTCGGAGATACTTAAGACCGCGGTGTTTTTTTTCTGCCCTGTACATACAGAAGGATTTGTCTAGACAGT
Organism: Cinara cedri; assembly: GCA_902439185.1. Lineage (NCBI taxonomy): Eukaryota > Metazoa > Arthropoda > Insecta > Hemiptera > Aphididae > Cinara > Cinara cedri. The sequence goes on along the minus strand of CABPRJ010002367.1, from coordinate 781,497 downwards.
AGCAAGTAAATAATATGGTTTTTCGTACGATCACTTTCAGTTTTTAATGTATTCCAAAAAAAAAAAAATCGAGGAGAAAAATGTCCTCCTCTTGTCTCCTCCACTCCATCCGGTAACTACGCTTGTATATTATTACGCATTGAACTGCTCGATTTACTAAAACACAATAGGATTATAGCACTTAAATCATAAAATATTATAATATTTTTGAACTCTGCAAACAAAAAGGAGAATATAAATAATACACAGTTATTAACGTTTTCGTATGACGACTCTATAAGAATCTTAATTATATCCCCTTCAATCTGTCACTGTGATATATTAATAGAAACATAAAACGATGAATAATATTCTTGTTAAAATTAAATTATATTCGGTTCCCATAATTTTTTTTTTTTTTTTAAATGTTTACCTATATAAATTATTCCTCTAAAAAACGAACGCAAACGGCGGTAATTTAATCAAATATCATTATCGAGACGAAAGAATACTCGATAATAAATAAAATTATATCGATACGTCATACATAGTCGGGGACCTGTTTTACGACGAACAACAAACTGATGATGTTTTTTTTTCTAAAGTTATCGTTAAGCAAACGAAACACTTTGTATTTTAGGGTTTCAGGATGAACCTCGGGGGGTCCGTTAGGTTAATATTATTTTTAATTCGATCGTGTTTACTGGTATTATTTTACTTTATATGATTATATTGCCGAACAGTTATAGTAACTATCGCGATACTTTACACGAACTATCATGGTGTAAAAAGTACGGTAGTAACTATCAAATTATCGAAAGAGCAACTGTGACACTATCGAGAATGCGTGATAATTGATAGTCAGTAAAGAGCGATACGAACGTGAGAGTAACTATATCACTGTCATTTTGTTTTACTGTCGTGCACTTTTACCGACGACCTACCTATTGAATAATTCATTCTATACACCGTCACGTCTTCTACTCTATTACTATTCTATAACATCGCAAGTACGCTGTCATATTAACTATCGCGATAATTACCACTCCGGCTATCACGATAGTAAAACCTACCATTATTATGCGCACCCGGACTTTAGGATATCAGTATTAAACGCACCGAAAATACGTTTTATAAACCATTTGAACGGTAGGTACAATAACTGTTATTGTAGATATACTAGCATGACGGTACAAACAGATCCCCAAATAGCGAGCGAGTTCGGATACGTTTTTCCGAACGCATACATACAATACGAATTATAATGTCGACAAGTTTTTTACTGGACGTAAGTCTGCTGCATTTAATTTACACAATTTTACCCAATTTGGAATATTTTATACAATTATAAGATTATCGCACTATCATTAGTGGTATAATTAATAAATTCCGTATACCACGTAACTCTAAAACCGAACCCTATTTTTTTCGTTTGTTACGTTATGTATGTTTTTAATTGGATCGTCCGATTTTGTAATCCAGAAAATTAGACAGGACTTACAATAATATAGATAGATATATACGTATACATTTGATCATAAATAACTCCAGTGGTGATTTATTACTGAGGCACGAAAATATTGGTATTCATTTAATACGAATCGAATACGGTTCCTATTATTAAAGCGAAACAAAAAATATACTACGAATAGTATAAATGGCATATTTCTTATTATGTTATCCCAGTTGAGCGCTGGCAGTTTGTAAGATATAAGGTTTATTTGACTCTATATACCGAAAGTAATTTCAAGTAATTTAACAATTATAATCAGAGTAACGATTCCGAGTGGAAATCGGTAAACCGGTAAGGTGAATATCGTATCGGAACGATTTTCATTTGTATAACCGAAAAACCAACAAAAATAAAAACGCGAAGTATCGTCATTGGTCGTATATATATATATATATAAAAAAAGGTGGTTTTATTTCTTTTGAACAAAATTCGGGAATTTCGAATAAATTTCCAAATGTGTTTTCCGAGTGGCGAAAAAGCATATTTCAGTTAAACTATATAATAAAACTTCGCTACATTCAGAATCTAAAATTGTGTTATAGTTTGTGGTCGGTTTTCTTTTTTCTTTTTTTTTTTTTTTCATAATTAACGTTAACGGCGTATGATAAATTATATTATAAAGTCCGTGCCAAACGATATATTATAACAAATAACGCCGCAACAAGCATGTTACTATAAATTCTATAATAACTCGGGTTATATATTATTATTATATTTCGTATACGGTCGGTTTTGGCTTATTGAGGGATTTCCTCGAATCGGAACAATGCCACTGCTATACATTACAATACTTGTGACGTAGACGAAGTTCGGCAACTCTGATTAATGTGAAATAAAAGACTGACGGGTACCGCTGATAATGGTTGTATCACCGACTTGGAAGAGACGTGTGTGTACAGAGCGATTTGATTGATATCTGTGTGTACGCAACTATGGTTGACTAAAATCGGTTTCGGGAAGAGTATTGAAAATCGTATTTTGTCCTCGTCCTTGCCAAAGTGTTCGGAAAATCAACGAATATTGTATACACAAAATTGAGTATTTTACACTACCCCCCCCCCTCCAAATTTTAGATTTTAGGGTTTCCAATGCCACCAACATTTAGATCGTCATTTGCATGATATTTTTCAGACTTTGTTCGGACTTTTTACGACCGTTATAACCGATAGGGGCTGTAAAATCGTTTCTTCATTCCCCGGATTTAAAAAATATATAGGCCATTTTTTATTTTTGTGTGACCGTTTTTTATTTTGGCATTTTGCATTTATTTTAATATGGAAACTAGAGAATGTATCTACAGCCCTTCCTCAGTATTTCGATTAAAACGGCCGTGGGAAGTTTAAACAAATTCAGATAAATATCAAACAATTACAAACGAATGACAAACTAAATGGAGGTGCTACTGGAAAATTTAAAATCCATAAGGATAGGAGGTTTGTGTAATGTACGTTAAAAATTTGAAAGTTTTTTCCATTTATTAAGAATATCACAATAAGGGAAATCAAAAAATAACCCTCTTCGATGTACCATGTAAATCTAATGTCACGTAAATACGTTTTTGATTGAAACAATATTTCTAGAAGAAAAGTTGTTTATAGAGACATTAAAAAAATGCACTTTAAGGTAAAACCACGTTTAATTTGTTGGACAATTAGAAGATAGGAACTAAAATGGCGCAAGCGCCGAATTCCGAATTGTTCAAGAGGACCAAAAAGCTTATACATTTCAACGAAAACCTAGTGTTACAATTCCAAAAACGTACTCTTAGGTATGTTTACAATTCGTGCAAATTCCTCGACGCTCACGTCTTAATGTGATAAAAAAAAAAAAAACACCGATCATCGGTTGTGTACTAAATAAACGATATCGATGATCGAAAAAATTATTTTTTCAAACAAATGACATTTTTTTTTTCCGCTGCATGGATTGCGTTGAATCATTTGTTTTCGCGTTTGGTACGCGGTTGCGCGGTTGCGTGCGATACGTGAGACCGAGGCGGTTGTAGTGTGGCGGCAATTATAATCACAATAATTATTAATTATAATATTCATAATCAGGTATATAGCTGATGGTTCGTCGTGATACGTAGAAGTAGTAAGCTGGGTAATGGTGTGGGTGGAAGAGGGGCGATATTGGGGATGACGGGAGTGTAGGGTTAAAGTTGATAATGTGTTGATAACGTGAAAGACCGAGTCAAGTGGAGATTTATAATCGAGAGGGCCGACCCCTAAAATAGGTACGTAGTTGGTGATACGGTTATAACGAGGCTCGAGGGAAGAAGCGGATGCTATACAGATAACCGTGGTACTAATAATAGACCGATTATTTTACTATTTTACTTGAGAAAATAAGAATAAAAAAAAAAAAAAAGTTAACATTTGTACATTATTAACGAGAAAATGAAAAACGCCGTTTTTTATTCATTACTAAAAACTCACGAATAACGATTCAATTAAGTCAAGTTGAGTTACTTGTACCGAGTTAACGCGGCTCAAGTCAATTGTATTATTATTGTGAATCGATATAAATCGACGCGGCTTTATTCAAAAACAAATCGTTATATTTGTTAAGACGGTGTAAAAATCAAAAGTCAAATCGAATCGACGGTCGAATGCCGGGTGACAAGGTATATACGGTTACTCATAGGCGCAACTAAGGTTAAAGTTCTGGGGAGGGGGGGGGCTATAGCCTCAAACAAATTTATTTGCTTAAATTTGAAAATTTCATAATTTTAACCGTAAAATAAATACAAATAATCATTTGTAAAAAATATTAATGTGTCTGAGAAACTATATTCGTCGCAACTTGATGGGAGGGGGCTGTTTGGAAAACTGAATGGCCTCCCAAGTAGCCCTCCCTCCTAGTTGAGCCTATGCGGTACCATAGCTTTAGTTGGTTCGGTCAAAACGCCGGGCCCCGTCGGGCGGTTTTTCGACACAACAGTATCGTTCTAGGATGTTATTAGTAATGTGAATGGTGTCGACGGGATTCAATAATAGTAAAAAATTATCGAACGGCGGCGGCGGCGAAGATTTCGAATAAAAGCGTGTCTTACGTCATGGTGTCCGGACGGCGGCGGTGCACGTGCGCGGCTGAGACCACGTGTTGGCCGGCCGGCTGAGACGGCGAAGACGACGTTGCGTTATTTCCGCGCGCGGGCGCTCCGTGTGCGGAAATTCGCGTGCGCGGGCGCACCCTCGGGACGCGCGGAGTCTGCGGACGGAAACTTCGCGCGGCGGCGGCGGCGTCGACGGCGGCGGCGAGTACGGAGCGTGGAGACGGCGGCGGCGAGTACGGAGCGTGGAGAAGGCGCAGCGCACGGAACTACGTACCACAATACAACACGTCGATAGTTTGCCGGCGACTGAGAGAGCCGACCGCCGCCGGTACACACACGGGACCGCGCGACGCACACACGCGATACCCGCCCGCCGTACAGCCCCCACCCCCCACCCCCCCCCTCNGTACAGCCCCCCCCCCCCACCCCCCCCCTCGCCGCGAAAAATGCCCGTTCCCCTCTCCGTGCGATTCGTCGCCGCCGCCGCCGCCGCCGTCGTCGCCGGGGGCCGGTCGGAAAACCGTTTTGTCCCGAATCGCGCGCGCCGCGCCCCGGAAAAACGATAAATTTCCCCCCCGCGCGGTGCAGTCGCGGGCGCGGCGCGCACGCACGTCGGCCCGCCGTCCGCGGTTTCCGACGTACGGTGTTCCTCGTCGCCCTGCACGTCCGCCACCGCGGCCGCCGTCTACCCGACAGACTCGTCCGCGGCTACCGGCACTCAACAAGTTAACCGTGCGTACGCCGCGGCGGCGGCAGTCCGACGGTGTCCGATCGCTTCGCAATTGATGCACGCGTCGCCGTGCGAATATTCAAAATCCGAAGGGACCGGGCGGTTTCGAAATTCCGATTTTGTACCGGAAATCCTCGGGAGGCGGCCGAATATTGCACAGTGCCCCTTCTCTGATCTACGCGTCTTCGCGCCGTCCCCCTCGTCCCGGCGGAATTTCAATTGGAATACAAAAAAAAAAAAAAAAAAAATCCGTTTCCTCGCGATTATAAATACATAGTATTATGCGGTACTTATAAACTTATAGTACCTAGCCAAGTAATATAATAACGCGTCAGTGTAACAATCGTTATTTTCAAAAAATACATATCCCCAGTGAATTCCCCGTTCAAGCGCCACTGGAACTACCGCTGCCCGACAGTACGACCCCGCAAACGTGGCGAGTTAATACAAACACGTAATTAAACGAAGTTCAATACATATGAAACGGCCTTTGGTTAACAGTCAACGAAAAAAAAACGATTCATTTAGCCGAGTTAAAAATCAAGATGTATGGTAAAAGTCAAAATCGGTTTTTCGTTGGCAATGGTTTATCGCTACTTACAGATATTTATTGAATTCCGTCTGTACCCTACCTTACCAACTTCCCACCTACAACAGTGGCTGCACCCTCGTGCGAAGTATTCCCGTCCTTTTTATCTTTTTTTACTGTGAAAAATCCATAAAAATTCAATATAGTCCTTATAAAGTAATATAATTTTTTATATTTATATAGTGTCCTAGTAAATTATTATGGTACATAAATAGGAGTACAACGAAAAACTAGGCGAGTGAATTAATATGGAAATAATTACCTAATTAAGATTAAAAAGTTAAAATTAAAAAAAAAAAACATGTTTACTTCACTTAAGCTTTCATAAGTCGTTAATACCCATCATCGGTGCCACGCGACAGTAACGGAGGGAGACTGTTGTCGGATCGATCCCCTTGGGATTTTCTCCACTATATACTATTAACTTTAACTTAATACTACGGAAATCGTACCCCGTTACGCCTGTGGATTTGAAGTTTCTTCCCTCTTTTAGAGCTGAGATGTACTCAGCAAATTATACAGTTGAACAAAATATATTATACGCATGGATAAATTATTTTATTCGAAAATTAACCGCGAGAAATGTTTTTCGTAATCCGTTTAGCCAGGTTCACGTCACGGCCGCGATAGTTCCTAACGTGACGGTTTGGCACTGTCATGAACTATCGGGCCGTCGTGAACGTATGCGTGGTCAGCCGAAATGGTTATATATTGCTGTGAGAGTATTAGAGTGACCACGACGGTCATACGAATGGAAATGTAAAATCACAAGAAGTGATGATTGTAATAATTTATTTTAAATCGTCGTTAAATACACAAGAACGATCAAATTTTATATTTAAAAGATTAATAAAAGAAAAAAATATTATATTTTTTTTAAAATAAAAAAGAAATTATGATCTTTAATATTCCTGTCAAATAAACAAAAAAACCTTTTGGTCAATCATTTGTGGACTACTTAGGGCAAACGTACTTTAACTTAATGCCATATGAGTATAAAAAAAACACCCACCAGCATCAAAATAATGTTAAAAAATTTGTGTATAAGTATTTATTCTTAGAATTAGTTTAAACTGTTATTGTATTATTAACATATTGCTATATAGATACATTCAAGTCAATTTAATTTAATTTTAACTCAATAATGTGAGAACGATAGGTTGTTTTTATATTGTTTGTATTATATTTTTTAATTTTAAATTAAAAATGTGTTTAAAAATTAAATCTATTATTTCTCTATATTATAATTATTTTATTCAAATAACTAATAATTCTGTATATTATTTAAGTAATTTTTTTTTTTTTTTAGAATTTTTAGTTTAATATTGTTACACTTTGTATGTCTAACTCAAGCTCTGCTTAAAAAAGATAGATAATCATAGTATTGTAATCAACAGTACGTGTGTTGCAAATGTTTTTTTATTGATTAATAAAAAAAAATGCAGACGTGCAGCCATTGATATCGGGGCGTTCGGTATTTTTAAGTTTTATTCCCGTCTTAATGTCGGTATTCGTGTAATACTTTCGAGTGCGGTTCTATCGAAATTCATTGTACTGTCACGCGTCTTCTACTATCACTCTGTCGTATATTATATCATCACACGGACGTTGTTGCGATTGTCGTGACAATATTTGCACACTGGTATCGGAGCCGGCGTTAGGGTAGGGCAACCGGGGTATACGTTCAGCGCCTCGAGCTTTCCGCTTGCGGACCCGTAAAAAAACGATAGCACGGGCGTAAAACTGAAAAAATAATATTTGCATACAAATGTAACGATGTTTTTGGTGGAGAAAAACACATACGCATGCGTCGTCTTATCGAACAGTATTCCCGGCCGTGCCCCGCGAGTGTTGGGTATATATTTGGTTATACGGGCGTTTGGTGGGAGGAACATAGCGGTATAGACTGAGCTGAAAAATAATAAAAAAAAATTAAATAAATAAATTCATCCGGGGCCCGGCAAATTACCGACAATACTATTGTCGATCCGTGTTTTCAGTCTCACGAGTTTCACCGTTCGTAATTACAATACACTATCACTATACCGTGTGTAACCATAATAAACCTATAAACAGTCGAAATCGTTTTATTTGTAATTTTATTATGTGCATTATTATTGCAGACCCACGCATTCGGCGCCGCACTACAAGGTATCGTATGATATAGTACCACTATGTAGTGAAAAACAAGAAAATAATTTTTTTTCTCCCTTTCAGCACTTTTAAAAAAAAAAATAATATTATTTCATAGCGGCTCTGTGAACATAATAAATCGTACGATAATAAACGCCTTAATATTCATCAAATCGTTTCACTGATAATGCGTGTTGATTTTTTTATTTTTTTGAATAAATTACACAAAAAAGACATTATCGCGCGTTCGGTATTGAATAGAATATACTAAATATTTGAAAAAAAAAAAACAAATGTAGACGTGAGATTTTTGGTGGTTTCGTAGTGAATTTGAAATTTAGCTTTTAAACCGATGAAATGCGCATTATCTACTCGTATACTTTTAAAAACTATTAATCTCGTGTCACGCGGTCTTCGCGTAGACAACACGAGATAAGTAACGATAGAAAAAAATAAAATTCCTTTATTGAAATTTTCCAAAAAAACAAACATAACCGTCTCGAAAGGGAAAGATTAACATCTACCTACACGGGTTACGACGGCGTCCGTAAATATATTTTGATAAACGTAAATAATTATAATTTGTTTTTTCTCTTTTTAACGTTCACTCACTCGCGAATAAAATTACCAGACAATATACGAATACATTAAGTAAGACAAGAAACGCAAAGGAGCGGGGATGCGTATATTATACATACATATATATATATATATGTATTACTTAAAATGCTAATTTATATTTATCGTTAGGTAAGTAATAATAAATAAATTTATGCGATGTGCGCTGTTTACACGACTATAATTTTATACGATTATTGGCGTGGTTGTATGACACGGATTCTAACATAATAATATTACAATATAACGTAAAACGGTTTAGCAGGACATAAATTTGAGGATACCTACCGTTTAACTACACTCGTATTGCGCAAATAGGTACTCTGCAATATCAGCAACCATAATCACGACCTTCGACGTGTAAAACATTACAATAATTATATATATATATAAAAAAAAAAAAGACGGACATACAAATCGCACGATTGGTGGGCCACTTGTTGTAGGCGGAAATTCGGGAACGTAGAATACAGAGAGAAACCCAACGCAACGATTAATGTTTTTGAACGAAAAACTATTCTGAACGGAGTTCGGTTATACGTGTTTTGAAAAGCCGTAATATTTAGGTATTGTTTTCGTCAAAATTTGACATTAAAATTCTTAAAAAAAAAAATAATAATAATAATAATAAACTTAACTTTTTCTCGTCGATCACTATGTACGACTTATCTCGCGAAAATAAAATGTCTATAAATAGCTCAAATGTTTTGGAAATTTAACCGGGTGTAGAAAAGGCAAGCATAGGATTTATGTTTAAATTTTAAGTCTTTACAAATATTACAAAGAAATAAAAAAAAATAATAAAAGCATTATTTTCGTACATTTCCACCTTCTTTCTCGGTTTTGTTCAACTATTACAAAGAAAAAATACACAGAAAATCATAAAAAATTACTTTCTCACTCACCAACTGGATTAAAAATTCAACAAGCAAGGTCTCTTGTTGTTTTTCTACTAAAGCAAAATTTCCGGTATCAAATATAAGCCATAAAAAGTTAAGATGAATGAATATTCATGGGTTTTTTATTTGTCGCCTTTTAATGGTTATTCCCAATTATGAAAACTTCTGGGAAAAAAAAAAAAAAAAACGACCTCATCAAAGTACCAGTTAGATACAATTTTAATTCGAATAAGGCGTTACACTTAAAACATCGGAACAAATTAAAAAAAAAAATAAATAAATACCGTTGTGTAACTTGCTTCGTGTGTGTATAGGCCTATCGAGAAGCCGGAAATTTCCCGGCGTGCCCACCAATTGGATTGGCCCTCGGACTGCCTGTGATAGTGATGCGTATGACTGAACGGATACTATCGAACTATTTTGCATATGCACGACGGGTCCAGACAGGAACGTATACAGGGGGAGATTTCGGGGTTTGACCTCCCCCCCGTTAGTTGTGTAATTCATTCATATAAATTTCATACATTTTTTTTTTTATAAATATTGATAATATTGATTATTGTAAATTTGTTATGAAGCACCATTCCGAAATGTTTTTTTTCTGTGTACGTGCCCAGGTACGTTAATCCGTGTAAATAACACGGAAATTTTGTGAATCGCACAAAACACGTTCGCCGGGAAACGCATAAAGATACTTGGAGCCTATGTAACGTTTCCCGGCGGGCCGAAAGCGTCCGGTCCGCCCGTGCCGCGCTTCGCTCGGAATCGAAAATGTTATAACGCGACCGTTCGTTCCGATTGGGCGACGTCGGTTTTTCGTCGTTTTCGACCGAGCTATAAATAAACCGTGGCCGGTGCACCGTGCTGCGGCGTACTCGCGATCCGCGACGCCGGCATAATGAACCAGCTCCGTGCGGGCGCGCGAGTACCCGCGCAGCGTTTTTGTTTTAGTTTTCCCCGGATACGTTTTCGTTAGCGCCGCCGTACGCGGTGTAACGTCGGCGTACGCGCGCCCGCGGACGGTGTACCCGGACGGCCCGGCGGTCTCTCTGCCCGTCCGACGTTGACGCCGCGCGCCGTCGAAAACCCGTAACGGCATGCGAAAAACACCGTTGAAACCAGACGGGTTCCTCCGGGCCGACACGGCGACGGGCGGTCCGGGGGTCGGGCGCCGTTTACGAAACGGTCGACGGGACAGCGCGGCGACACGGGCGCGACGGACGTTGTCGCGTTATTGTTACCCGTCCGGACGAAAGCTCCGGCCGGCTACCGATCGTCCGGCGCGTACGAGTACATTGTTGCGGTACAAGCGTATTGTTCGCTCGTTAACCTTTACGCGCGAACACAATGCCCGTACGTCGGTGCGTCGCGCGCGGTAGAACGGGTGGGCGTGCGCGTGCGAATAAATGCGCTGTCACGCAATGTTGTTGTCGGCGGGCCAAACTCGTTCTCTGGGCGTGTTTTTTTTTTTTTTTTTACGTAATGTTTACCCGATATAAATCTCTCGACAAATGAGAAATCCATTAGAGCCGGAGAAAAACCGCGCGCTACACGCCCGTATCCGTGGTCTGGCGTACGGCACGTATTGTTTTCACAGACGCGTTCGCCGCCCGCGCGCGCCGCAACGTCGTTATAATGTCGCCGCCGCCGTCACCCCATAATAAATAACAACGGCACCCCACCGTGTAAACGCATGGGTAATATCCGAATGGCAGTAGTTTATCGCGCGTCCGCGTAATATTTTTTCGAGTACGTTTGACGTGAAAACGCGATTTTCGCGTAAACATCAACGGGTTACCTATTGAATTGTATCGAACGGAAAACGTTCGATAATTATACACGGGCGAGGACAATGCGTGCGGTGAGAAACTGTCGCGTGTAGAAAGCAAAGCTGGACGAGTCACTCGACTCCAGTAACCAAAAAGGTTACAGTTATTTACCTTAAGTAAGTAACATAGTTAAGTTGCAAGTTCCTAAATTTAAAAAAAAAAAAAGTGGCTCGTTACGTTACTAGTCACTCATCAAAAATGTACAAGTTACAAGTTACTTTTACATGTTTTTATAAATTGGCTATTATTTTTTAGAGGAAATCTTTGGACTGGTAAATAGAGGAAAATACACAACCGCGAATTCAAGAATATACTAGAGGACTCTTAAACAGGTGGTGTTGATGTGTGGTGGAAACAATATCAATTTAATAAAAACGGTGATTAAGAAGAATCCAGAATGAAAACGACTACTGGAGATACCTCGTCTAAAAAGTGACGAGATTGTATAGTATATTTAATGCACAAATGGGAAAAACTGGATTACAATGAAGATAAAATAGGGATAGATTGAAAAAAAATATTATTGGAGAGTCGGTTTTTAAAGTATGTTAACTTTACCTTTAAAAACAAAAAATGAAATATAGTTATATTAATTAGAAATATACAAATATGTATTGATTGTACTCGTGTATCACAAGAATGATTACATTGATAACTGAACTTACAGGACTTGAAACCACACAAATACACACAAGAAAACGTATTAATTACTAAAAAATTTTAAATCATAAATCTTAATAGTATAACCTTTAATTTAGCTGCATTAAATATTGCGATATTAAATCAAATCAAAAAATTTAAACGACCTCCGATTATTTATTTGGTAAATGGAAAATTATATGATTTTAACACTATACTTGTGTTTATTAATAATCTACCTAGCTCGTGGGTAACGGAATTTTGAACTTACTATGGACTCGCGTTATATGTATGCCAAATCTGCAGCCGTGGTGTCATATAGAAATAATTACTATCTATGTGCTCAACTATTTCACGATTTATGATCGATACCTATCACCTACCACATACGTGACCTGAGCGCAGAGGTCTAGACCACAACAGTGATTACCGAAAAACGTATAGAAAACATTGACAGTGGACCACGTAATATAACGACCCACTCGTGACTCGTGACCGACTCGTCAAATCCATTAAATGCATATCGGTCATCAGGTGATAATATGAGTCAAGAAACTTCAACTAAAGGTAGCTATAACGGGCGTTACCGTGAAATAAAATTCCTTTTAGATTCTGAGCGAGGTAAGGAATGTATTGGTTTTCTTACGATGGTTATTTTTTATTGTTGGATCTATGAACAACTTGTCTACTTCTAAGCATTCGAAATATTCCTTCTTGATGAATTTTTCATTTGATTGGTGCATTAGTCATTTATTTATTTTCCTCGTAGTTTTCTTAATAAAATTAAAAGTGTCCTCAGATAGAACGTTTCCACCTCGTAATGCACCCCGGACAACGTCTCAGACGACTAAAGCTCTATCAATTTATGGCATTCGTACCTGCGATATTTCCATCTCATAGCAAACAATGGAACCCTTCCCTCTCTCATAAACCGAAGTCACCAGATTACAGTCTTTTTCAGGAGTACCGGACACGGAACGTGGGGCCCCAGCTTTACATTCTCCAACTAAATATTGAAGACCCTGCTATACGAGTAAAAAAATAAATTAATTTTAAAAACAAGAAATATTTTTCTATAATTTTTTTGATTTCTAGTATAAATTTCGTGTTCAATGACTAATCGTCTAAAACCGAGCATGTTATCTTATCGCATATGCACATTATACGCAAAAATGCAATTACAAATTTGAACGCATGTATAAGTCATATAATAGTAAATGCGTTTAAGATAATACAAAATAATATACGTTGTAAATTTTAACTTTTAAGTTATATGTTTAGATAAATAATCTTAAAAAAAAAAATGTAAAAAATATGATTCTGAATGGTTTCACATATTAATTGAAATTGTATACTGGCAAATCAAAACCAACGGATCGTTTTCTATATTAAATTTTATTTTGAGCTCTCACAATACCAATTTGAAATCTAATTTTTTAATACTTTTAAATTTAGACCCACAAATACGTGTTATTAATTTTTTTTTTTCTAATGTTTAGGAGTTGGATAAATTGGAAATTATTTTATACGACAATAGCGGGATAAAACATTGGAAAATTGTAATTGAGACGCCTAGAATACAATGGGTATAAGTGACATTTATAAAAAATCTGAGTTAAAAGCAAAGCTAAACTAAAAATATGTTGTGTGGCAAAGAAATATAAGAAAATTATTCGCCATGCTCTGCGATCTAGTAACAAATACTATATCTCACTAAAATAGTCTTCAATTGAGAATGTCATAATATATTTGAAGTAAATAGCTACAAGAAACCACAACAGATATAAACAAACTTATAAATCTTAACTGCCAAGTTTTCACACGTCAACACAAGAACAGTGATAATATGACAATATACTATAATAATTGTATTAAATACAAATAACGTTAAACTTGATTTTCTCGAATTCTATGTCACCTTTTCCCCTTGTGTTCTAGGCGCCTCAATTATTATTTATTATACTATTATGATGTATGAAATGTTTGATGTGTTAGATACATGGAAAGTTAATGTACGTGACGTTTCCAACATTACCTAAAACGGAAAATAGCATTATCTGGAACAAAATCATGAGGAACAATAAAACCTGGAACATAAACGTAAACTGTATTATCTGGAAAAATTAAAAATTTTAAAAATTAAATAGACAAAACCTGGGACGATCAGAAACGGAAAAAAAAAGCATAACCCGCACAACTTTTCGTTTTAGATATTGTCATTTGAATTTTTGACGTTCTTGCAGACATTATCTATTCAACTTTAACAGTTAAAATCAACCTTGATTTCACCGTGTACGTCTATATTACAAATTTTGCATTCCTAATACTGCCGTTCCATATGAGACCATTCTAGATAATGCCTCTCAAATAAAAAAGACGCCCTAGGATAATGAAGACGGGCTGCAGCCTCTATTATAGATAATTTTATGTATACCTGTATACCTGTAAGCAACGATAAACCATTGCTTACGAAAAAACGATTCTGAGCGGAGTATAGTTAAAAGTGGTGCTTTGTCAACAATATATATGTCATTTTACACTAAAATAATTAAATAGGCCCTATATATTTTCTTAAATAATATTTGTTTAATGTTGTATCGATTTTTCCAGTTTTCCTATGTTTTACTTGTTTTCCCATGTTTTTTTCCGGTTTTTCTCATTTGCTGAGAAAACTCCAGAGAAAATCAAAAAATTACTTCTAAAAAGTATCTCACTAATGAAATTTCTTTTGTAAAACATTGTTATCATTAAAATTTTGAGCAAAAATGCTGGTAGAAAAATTGTGCATAAAAAGAACGCCGTAATATATTTTATCCAATATCTACATTTTTTTATATTTTTTATTTTTTTTTCAGTTTTTTAAATTTGATGAGTAAGCTCTCGAGAAAATTGCAAAATTGTCTTTTAAAGTACCTCCGAGTATACACCGATTTTCTTTCAGAAAAGATGCTTCACATAGAAATCCGAGCAAGTCTTCTGGTAGAAAAATTTGGCCATATTTAAAAAAAAAAAAAAAACATCTTTGTAAAACTATAAGCTCCTTCGCTCCATTCAAAATCTAAAATCAGAAATACTTTGTTTCACGGATTAGGTTAATTTGCTAATTTGTAGTTAGTTTATCACGAGAGCAATGTTTGGAATCTATATATTATGCATATATTTAGGATATTGGACAATTTAGTTGATAGACTAAAAGCAATAATACATCATTGCAATCAAACAACGATTGTACTCGATAAACTAGTAAGTTTATGGTATTAATCCAATATTTTATCGTCATTTGTTGTAAGTTTTTTTAATTGTTTAAAAAAAAATTTTGGAATTTACAAAAATATTTTTATATAAGTACCATGATCAAAATACAGATTCAGATATTATTGTTTTTATTGGGTATTCACAGAGAAATTGCAAAGATAACAACGAAGAGAAATCGAATTCAGCTGGTTAATAATTCGATTTTTAAATGCGTTCGTTGTCTGTGCTCTATAAAGCCGTTGTTCACATTACTATAGACGAAAATCTCGATTAGTCTTGACCGTGTAAATAGCCATAATAATTGACCTTACCGTTTTTATAGATATTTATTTGTATCCTTTGTTTCGGTCCAAATCCGTAGATTTTACGGGTTGGCCGAAACAAAATAATCATTTGTTAGTAATACCCCATGGTGTGCGGTAATCTCGGTAAACTTTGCGATAGGCCATATACTTATTTATACTTGTACTTTATTAGTAATTATTTACTCACTTACTTACACATTTAATCGAAATGACTGAATACCAGTTGAAACTTATTTTTAGGAGAGTGGGCAAGATTTGAAAAAAAAAAGTCGTCACAGGTATAATAGTTTATTAAATTTAAACAAAACAATGTATATATATATATATATAATTCGTAGATAGAATTGTAAACTTTAGTAACAAATAAATTATACAAATTATAGTTACATAGATCTATTCGTCTTGGCTACAGAGAACTATTTCAT
The DNA here is from genome assembly GCA_902439185.1 of Cinara cedri. NCBI lineage: Eukaryota > Metazoa > Arthropoda > Insecta > Hemiptera > Aphididae > Cinara > Cinara cedri. The sequence continues at coordinate 765,525 of CABPRJ010002367.1, read as the reverse complement.
TATTATTAATACAAATTATTAAATGAAATTCTCTTATGTCATCTGCGTATCACAATCCCAACACGATCCATTAATAAAGAATCTCTACTGATAAAATATACCCGACAACCCTAGAGACGACCAAAAGGAAGTAATGTCGTCATTTATTACTTAATTAATTTATATAAAAAAACAAAACAAAACCCAATAGTCAACTGTAATATAGTCTTAGAATAGTGTCACTAAGGTTGGCTTCAAAAATCAAGTAATATTCGTGTGTACATTCTGTTCACACATACTTATTTAGCTGTGTTTGTGCAGATTGTGCATTGGCCCAGTCCGCGTTCGTCGACTTGCGGATCGGGCCAGTTCGACAATGGTCCAATCCATTTAATTGTTTCTAATGAAAAAAATATTTAGTACAATTAAGTACGTTTAATGTTCGTAAAGTATCAAAATGTTCAATTATAAATAAACCTCCGACATTGTATTCCCGCGAGTAATTTTTAACGGGGTATTAACGCTCATAGTTAAGTTTTTAAAATTTACTAGACACCTGCCAATTAATATGATTTCCGTCATCGTTTCGGTTCAAATTTAATCGAAAAAAAATTAAATCACGTATTCATATTTAACAACCGTATTGTACGTATTATATAAAATATAAAAAAAAAAATTTATCGAAGGAGGGGGTTTTTTTACATCCAGACCTTTCCTCCCCATGATAACGCCTCTAACTAAAACTACCAAAACAAGGGCCATCGTAATTGTCGTCTGTTCGGTACGACGCGGCAGAACACACAGGTACCGAGAAACAAAAAAATAAACGAAAAATAATATTTTAATCGTAATCCGCTTTAAGTATACCGCGTTTTCGTTGCACGATAATTTTATTGCACTTTAGTTTTAGACCGATGACGATTTTTTTTTCGCGTGCGCATGTCACGTAATCGTTCGCTCCTAATCTTTTCGCGATTCGAAAATGCCTATTCGTATGCACAAAGAAACACGCGAGTGTCTACTTTATATTGTGATAATATTACTATAGGTACCTAATATACCAGTCGCGTGATCGTATTTTTCGAGAATTTATCATTTTATTACATCTGCATTACATCTTACACCGTATAAGCCGCGCGCAAAACTCGCCCGACTAATCTGAAGCTAGCGCTTTTCGATCGTCAATTAATTCGCCGCCCAATATTTTTATGTCAAATACCTCCAACGACTATATTATACATTATTTTGGTATAATCGAATAATTATTTTTTTTTATTTTTTTTTTGTTTATGCTATGTTCGATTGCAATCGCATTATTTTTCTATCTAGTGTTTGTGTCGTGCTAACCGACAATAAAGTTTTTTAAACAAATGTTAATGAGTTCCAAAAAATATCTCCTGTTTATGCAATTTAACTCATAATCTCCAAAAAAATTGATTTTTTTTTTTTAACTTATTGAAATAAAATCAAATAATGTACATAATGTACGCGTTGCGTAGTCATTCAAAACGAACAGGTAGTGTTACGAACAAATTTTGGAATGTCGAGGTTAACACTTCTCAGTTTCTGTTTTGGTTTCAAATAACACTGTATAAGTATTCCATTATCAAACAATAGTAGTATAGTAAAAAGTCCAAAATCCAATGCTAGCGAAGGCATGTGATCAATTTAATTTAATTTATTACAGTATAAACAAAATTAAGTTTGTAACGTTATTAATTTAATCTGGACGAAAATTAACATTTGAAATAAATGATTTATTTGATTTTTATTATTTCTTTTATGGTAGCCAGCAATTTTTAGGAAGATTATGGAACCATTATGTTTATCTAGTTGTCTAGATAACGCAAAACGGTAATTATAATATTGAGATAATTCAGAGTGAAATCATATAGTTAAATATTATTATAATTTATAGGTATAGGTATAATAATAGTAAATATGTCTACCGTATTGAATAAGAAAAATCAATTCGTACAAAATATTATTACTGTTACGAAATTTTTGTAAATTGCAGAGATTACAGCGTAATTGAAATACATACCACAAAAATTATTGAGGAATTGTGATATAATATAATATAATTATTTACGCATTTTCTGAAAATAATTATGAATGTACACACGAAGATAAGATATTTTCGTTTTATCTATATAATAAAAGATAAATTATCTAGATTCAAATAACGCCACAGGTAGCGAATACCAATAGTCATTATATACAATAATTTACCTATTTAATAATATTAGACTTACGGGCACAAAACGATATAAAACAGGGGCATAACGTGTTGTCGAGGACGGAATACTAACGGCTATACACGGGTCAATCGAAAATAATGCGATTTAAGTCTCGTAGATGATCTCATTTATCGGTATCGGCTGCACGGACGAGGAGAGGAGTCCGAGATACAGGGTGTCTAAAACAAGAAGCTTATATGCAACGCAAAATACGACCGATAAAATTATAAACGAAACGCTTAAAAACACCGATAAAAAAAATTGGTATTTAATTAACTAAACTGAAAATATTTGTGCACAAACTATCGACGGAGAAGATATTGGTATGCGAAATAACTCTGATAGTTTAAGATTCTGAGTGTAGCGAAGAACGTATTGGTTTTACAAAGATGTTTATTTTTGTTTCTTATGTGAACAAATTTTCTAACAAAAAGCTTACTCCAATGTATACGATGTAAATCCTTTTCTAAAAGAAATTTTTTTTGAGGTGGTACTTTAAGGAGGCCATTTTTCGATTGTCTCAGGAGTTTTCCATCGAATGTGAAAAACCAAAAGGAAACGGAGAAAAAACGGGAAAATGCACGAAGTATAGATATATTGGTAAAAAATATTACAGATATACATTAACATAAATTCCCTTCCGTATCCTACCTCCCAACTTCCCAACTACAACAGTTGCTGCACTTGTCCCCATTATCCTACGACAGCTTTATTATTAGCATTTTATCGATTCTATTTTGTAGGCCGTGCCCGTACGGACACGTACATTATATTATGATTATGTGCATTTATATTTTTACTAGGTATTCATTTGTATAAAAAAAATCTGCGCCGATGTTTTACTGTTTCCATCACAACAAAGTATAATATTATTATTACATCTCTTGTAGTCGCGTAGATAAAATAGAGGAAAAAATATATCGTTCCGTCTTTGCGCGTTGTGTTTCGTGTTAAAATTAGACTGGAGAGATGTCCGTTATCGAATCCAAAGAGGAGATCTTAATCTGTACGTGACCGTACGACGACAGTTATTTTTAATATTTTTTTTTTTTTTCTGTAACAAAAATGTTGCAATAAATTATTAATACAGTGTATACATAATTATACAGATTTGTACGAGATTAAAATTAAGTTAACCAGTTAAGAAAGCGCACTTCGGCGACCGTGGAAAGTTCTCGGATTCTAAACGTATTTTAAACAAGAAACATTAATAATATCACAAAATTTACAATTTTAAACGAATTTAGCATACCAAGTAGAACCTGGTAATATAATAGTAGGCTCTTGTGTATAAACCTTAATAAATATCCATTATCTTAATTCGTAATATATTGTTGGTATTCAATTTTTTTTTTTTAATTCTCTAAGTAATTATATTTCGGTACCTACGTTTAAGTTCTGAGCAAAACAAGGAATCTATACGTTTTACTATAGTATGTTTTTTTACCGCTATTATTATTATTTTTTTGGGTGTTTGTAAGCAACTTTTATACCAACAATTTTCCTCTACTCGAAAATTGTATAGGAACAATATCTTCTTTTACTATATTATTTTTGAACAGTTGGTGCATTTGGGAGGTCAGTGATGTAGATAGATACACGTCAATCGTATATGAATACACGAGTAGGGATAATTATGTATAACAAACACGGAGGGAAAACTTGTCGACTTTTGTATAATTTTTATTGGTTAATAATTCGGTCGTTTTGGGAACAAGGAAAACAATACGACTAATACTCTGCTTAAAAATCGTTTTTCATTGACAGCTGTCGATCGTTGTGTACAGTTATAAACTAAATTACTCTACGCAATATCCACGCTCCCATCATCATACCTTCTAAAATGAAGAAGACCTAAATAGTGTAGTAATTCAAAAATAAGGCGGGGAGTGCCTAGTNTTTTACATAATGTATGATAGCTTAAATAGCATATCATTACAATAGTATAATCCTCATTTTCAAGTGCACCGACGGTCCTGATAATCGTCTCACAATGCACAGTAGGTATGTCTATTATTTAATATGTTTCCAACAAGTTATTTTGACCGGTTTTTTCGTCCGCGTGTCGAGACTAAATCGCGAGTCCGGTACGAGCAATATACGACACGCGCAACATACTACGATTATTATTATTATTACTGTTATTATTTAATACGTTAAGAGAACACGTGTATCGATTCGAACACTACTGGAATAAAGCCATTAATAACTGTCCGCGTGTTTGCTGCATATCTCGACAATATCATATTATTTGTTTTACATATTATAAATAAAACATGTAGAAGTATAGAAATTGCATCATGAATATTACAGATATTAATAATATTTCCGTGTCGTCGCCGCAACGGAATATTGGCGTGAATTTCGTCATAATATTATGTCGACGTCTCATTTTGGCGCTCGTATATACCGTAATACACGGATAAATGTGTGATTGCGTGTACTACCGAATATTATAATCAAATCTGCAATGTTTATACTGTGTCTTCACACACATTACTACCGTGTTAACATAAGGGCGGTTCTCAAAGTTCACATTTGTTTTTCGATATTTTAAACGTGTGGGCGACGACTTCAAAACTTTTCACTCAACGTGATTAATAAAATAATATTGCGTAAATATTTCCAGTTGTCCTACTTTCTCCCCAGATATCAGGAATACTAAAAAAAAAAAAGACCTCTACAATGCGTCAATTCAATAAAAATGCTGTACCTTAAAGTTCCGATAAAGTGTTCGATTGAAACATTTTCTAGCCGAAAATTCGTCTACAGGCAGAACAAATATATAAAATAAAAATAATTTTTTACTCGCTTCGAACGAAGTTGAATTGAAGGCAAATTCGACATCCTAAAATCTAATCGACGAGTAATCATCGAATTCGATTTCCCGCAGTAATTATTATTATACTCTCACGTCACAAACTCTTCAAACAATTCCATGTACGCAGTCAAGTAAATACGGGTTAATATAATATCCTCTGTTTGGTTTCTACACGGTCATTAAGTCTTATCAGTCATACCTACGATAAATAACACTATTGTAATGGAATTACTTGTGTCGCGATTTTAGCTTTACAAGGAATTACTCACAGTATTGACATTATTTCCGACCCTTTATTGTATAGAGTTTCATGACAAATTCAAAAGTCCGGACGAATATCGACCAATATTTACTTTCCTATATCGTTGGGTTCGGCGGGCGGTTTTTTTTTTTTTTTGTCCGAACGCATTTTTTTACCCGGGCAACTCGCAGTCAACTCGCTAAGCCGTAAACCCACATTTTATAAAATATAATATTTCTTATAGATACTTAATCTAAAACGTAGTACAATTTAACAAAATAATATCATTGAAAGGCATACGTATTTCCACACGCGCTGACCAACATTGGGATTGTCTAGTATTCAGTGGTCCCCGAAATTGTTGACACTGCTCGACCACTTAGTAAACTTTCAATTGGACTGCTTTGATTTACTGATTAAGTTGTTTTTTTTTTTGTTTTTTTTTACTATCACGTAACGATTAATAATAGCTTAACGTTATTATGTACGAAATATTTTTTGATAAACACCGACAATCTCTAACCATTACGTAAAATACGATTTTCAATTTCTGATCATCAAGTATAGTACCTTTTCTGAGAGAAAATGTTCTCTGTGTGGTACTTAAAAGAGGCCATTTTTAAAAATTCTTATTAATATATTCGATATATTGAGGAAAATCTCGGCCTTTAGGTTAAAAAAAATTGAAAGATTAAAAATAAGGTTGTTATTGACAACCGTTTTTATTTATTTTTTGTTACTATTAAGTTTTTATTATTTTAATCATTTTTAAATAATAATTTTTGTTATGGAAACGCACATTGCTGTTATCTTTTTACTATTATATGACATAAATATTCTTGACAAAACAACACTATCAACTGAATTGTACACGGAATCGTCTTTCGTCAGCAATGGTTTATTGTTGCTTACAGATATAAATGAAACATCCTTGTGTATCCTACGTTCCTAACTTCTTACCTACAACAGCAGCCGCTCTCATCCCCAGTATTAGCTCTTTTTTACTAGTAATACTATTTGAATATGTATTTAACTACTCGTAAATGCGTTAATCCTGCTGAATCACATATGCATTCTTAATATATATTTATTATATTAATTATCTCTAAGTATTATTTAAATAATTACAAAATATCTTGTATTTTTATTTTTTGTCTAAATAAAAACATTATTTATTTCTCCCGACGTTGTTCGCAGTTTCATTGCCCTAAGACCCGATCGCCAAAATAATTTATTAAAATTCAAATATAATCATATAACGCAATACTAATATAACTTTTTAACACTGCTTATTATTAGTACCAATAACAAGTAATAACCTTCAACAATAAAAAACCTCGATAAAAATGACGATATTGAGCTGGAGTACCTGCCTACTATACCAGTTTTAGTATGTACGCCTCTAAACTATATAATTAAACAACTTAATGTACATGCAAAACGTTCGAAGACGACAAGCACATTCGTTGCAGTCATTCGATTGTTTACAATATTATTGTCTTGGTGTCTGGTAAATTATTTTTAAGTTTTGGGGTTCATTGATAACTATCATAATTTATTTTTACGTGTGATGATGCACTATAATATCTATGGCAATACTGCAACAATGGCACACACGCGGAAATAATAAATGATGTTGTACAATAATTATTAACTTCAATTGAGTTAATTTAAACTAACAATTAATACCAGACTCTAAATTGTATTAATTTCCTTTCAGATCTAAATAATTATAAAAAAAAATCAATTAATTTAACATTAAAATGTGTATAAACTGATGAATGTTTTTTTTTTTTTTTTAATTTGTCAGTTCAATCATTTGATAAGATCGCAACAATCTGTAAAAACGAACACACAAAAATAAATGAACAGGCGTTTGACTTTAATCTTGAACGCCCCTCTGAATAGTATTCATAATCATCAAAATCCTCGAATACCATATAATTATATCTCAATTGTTTCTAAAACGAATGGAAATAAGAAAATAGCTTAAATAATATTAGAATTAAATATGTTGTGAGTTTTTGAATGGTTTGCGGTTATTATCGCAGTTTGGATCAGATCATTTAAAAATAGTATACCTATTGTATTTAATTGAACAGAAATGGTCTTTTGGAATGACTATTTTTTTTTTCTGATATCTTCATACGATGTTTTGAAATCGATAGCTATCACACCGTTTAAAAAATAAATTACACAGCATAATATTAAAATCACTGCAGCGATAATTTTTGTTTTTGAATAATAAAAAAAATATTCCGGTTTATGATCTCGTATAGATATATAGCAATTAACATCCATCTGTTTTTTTTTTCTTTTAATGTACTATATGAGGCATGCGTGTGCTGGAAAGTAATCCAACAGTGAAAAGACCACTTCTAAGGCCAAACATTAGGTAGGTAAACCTACTCAAGAAAGATTTAAAAGACCAAGGGGTCGGCAAGAGGTAAGAGCTACTAAGAAAAAAATAGCTTCAATTATAAAATATAAATTTTGAGAAATTAACCAATATTCCTTTTTTTTTTTTTTTTTTTTTTAATGTATTGGTTTTATTACGGTTTGTGTCGTATCTTAAGAGATGTGATATTTGTAACCATCGGTATAGGTACTTAAATTTTTCACTTTTTGAAATTGTCAACAGTTCTTTAACAGGTACTTAGATTTCGTTTTTGTTTTGGAATATATTTTTTCGGTAAATATAAATACTCTGTAATAATACATAATTTATCATATAATGGTCGTGGTAATTATTACTTGAAAAAAAATGTCTAGATTCTCAACGATTTTCTATACAACTGATAACAAATATTGGTTTTATTTTCATCGATCACATTGACTACAAGGAAAACGAATACGATTAACACTACTAAATACTGCTCGGTTCAGAATCATTTTTTTTTTTTATTGCAATGGTCTATCGATGCTTTCAGTATATCAGTTAAATTACCCTACATATCTTATACATTTAAAAATTCCTACATACTGCAGTGGCTTAACCATTGTGCGAACTGTAAAGTACGTACTGATTTATTTAATATATACACTGCGTAAAGATTTCAAGATAATTACAGTGCACGCAAAGAAGCTTGACGTGTTTACAAAAGAAATTCCACAAACGAGGAATTTATTTATGTATTTCAACATTTCAATCCCATTATTAAAATATATACCGGAGTGCAAAATGAAATGCACGGTCTTTTAAACGAATGAATTATAATTACGTGAATATAATTTGATTAAATTTAACCGATAATAAAATAATTTTTAAACGATTCACTTTTGACACGTTTTCCGGTTGTATACTTATGAAAATTAAAATTATATATTTTATTTATACCGTTTAATAACTAAATGTATACCAATCGAACATGTCAACCATGGTTTGTATAATTTAAAATAAAACATATTTTTTTTTTTTTAACAGCCGCCAAAACACGATTATATGTTTTTCTGCTTTCCGCGCTACACGTATATTAACGCTAACGCATCTTATTACAGTTGAATAATTATTTTGATCGGGTACATATTATATTCCATAGTTTTAATAGGTGTCTGCTGCTTATACATTCCTTAACACAGTATTAAGACGTTTCGACGTTTATCGATTCACGGTCATGTTCAAATCAAATTATTTAACCCATAAATAACGTACAGCCACTTGGAAGGACTCTTCCAGAAACAGAACATATTAGTTACAATACAAGAGTAGAAGACTATAGAGAGTGTTCACGCATGTCAAAATCCACTTTTACGCGTGGCAATGAAAAAACTTGCTTTTGACGCACCTGTTTAGAATGGGGAAATGTGTTTAAAAGAGACGTTAGAGGATCTCTAAATGGATGGTTAAACTTGAAGGTAAGAGTAGCTGAAAGGGGGAATCGGAGAATAGGGTGAGCGACGCGATGGTTCTAGTGGCCGATGACCATAAGAAAAGAAAAAACCGAAGAAATAATTTACCGACAAAATACAATAATTTTATTCCGGTGAAAAAAAGGCGGCATACCTCACACAGAGGGTGTGTCACTATTATAGGCTAGTAATGGGGAAAGTGGGATATATTAGAGTAATATGTTTAATATCTGTACGCAACGAAAAACAATTCTAAACGAAGTTAAATTACAATAATAAAAAGAAAAGAAAATCGGCATTAATGATAAATTTCCTGGTTTGCATCGACTAAAATAATTGATTGCAACCAAATGCGCCAACTGGATCCAAAATTCTGAAATAAAAAAACGTGTATTGTTGTTTTGCAATGTTTCTGGTAGAATAATTATTTTCAGACAGAAAAAAAAATTACACTCATCATATAATAAATAAAACAGATAAAACACAAATAAAACAGCCGACAAATGTAATATCCACACGAGTTCTCTCAGTGAGACCCAGTAATTTGCAGTAAAACGATGTGATTCATAAAACATAATTTATATATATATAATAATTGTAGAAGTGTACTCGAATTTCTGTGCACTATATTTATATCTATCAATCACGACGTCCCATTGCCACACCAAAAGCTTGTTAGAAAATAGTTAATTATAAATTATAACATCTCTAAACGCTAAAATAACCTCACGTATAATTTTTTACGACGTTCTTCAAAAAATTCATTTGAAATTCTATACACTAATTAGTATAGTATTTCAAATATAATAATATATTTCTACTCTACTCCTACAATTGACCTAAATACAAAATATTATAAGCTAAAACAAAATTAAACTACACGTATTGATTGTTGGTAGGTTTTTAAATTTAATAATATTTTTTAAGGTACATCGAACCGAAAATAACGCCTCCAAATTTATCTTAGGTAATAGCTAAAGGTTTTAATGTGTATCTACTATGATCAGAATTAGAAATAGATATATATATATATATAAATAAGTAATATTTTCCGGTTTCTCCATGTTTTTCCCGGTTTTTCGCATTACATATTAATTATTAATTTTTTTTACTCGAACGATTTTTATCAAAATTTGATAATAAAATTCCCTTATAAAAAAACATACTTCATTTAATTCAATTATTTTTTTTTTTTTGATTGTGAAGTAAGACTCTTAATAAACTTCCTGATAAATTTTCAAATTACATTTTTTGAAAACAACGTTTTACCACGTCTAGAAAAGAGAAATGTAAATTTTCTGTCTAAATTTCAATTTTCTACAAATAATTTTAATTGAATTACAACAAATAACAAAACTGAAATATAATAAAAAACATTAGTTTTGTAAATTTACCGTTTTTCTTACGTTTTATCGTGGTTTTTCCTAGATATTATGAAAACCATTTAGAAAATCAAAAAATAAACTCTTAAAAGTAATATTTGGACATCATTCGCTTTCAGAAATAGTGCCACGCGTATGTATCTGAGGAAGATTTCTGGTAGAACTTTTGTACACAGGATAAAAAAATAAAAATAATAACCATCTTAGTAAAACCAATACATTCTTCGCTACACACAGAATCTAAAAAAGCCACCTTATATAATGAAAAACAAACCACGATGAACAAGTTATAATACGAACTAAAAGTGAGTGACAGTAATGTTATTAAAAACTATTTTTAATTTAGTTAAAGTCTCGTATTGATTCCATAAACATCAGTTTAAATCAATGATATCGTTTGCGTTGAGTTGTACCGAATTATTAAATTGTACTTTGTGTGTGTATTGTTCTTTTATTGATAACAACGATGTACCTAACCTGAAATAAATTGCTAATATTGCATTATGGGGAGTTTAAATTAACTTAATCTCATTATTATTCATTTGACAATAAAACAAAATCAACAGTCAAATCAAATACACTGCTCCTCCAGTTACTAATATTATGTTTTATGTATTTAAATTACCTATCTATACTGGTAGAATATAACTAACAATATTCTCGTTTACATTTCAAAACGTGATTAACTCTCAAGATAATTCAGTTAAACTACAATGATACAGTTGAAAAATTAAAATAAGTACTACACTATAGATTCTGAATGGTTTTACTAGAATTATTGTGATTTGTTTATTCTGTTTGTAAACAAATTTTCACGTTTATTTTTTCATTCGTTTAGATTTAGTTTTTTTTATTTTAACTCGATTTCAAATAATTTTCGAGGGCTGAAGTTTATACAGAATACTTTTATTCATTTTTTCTGAATGTGGTAAAAAGATTGGAACATTCTGGCGATTTTTGAGTTTGATTTGCAGTCATTTTTTTTTTATATATCCGTAAATTTTAATTTTGAAGAACTTTTTATGAAGATAATATAAATTTTTCAGCTTTTCAATTTATTTTTCGGCACCTACAAATGTAACATTTGCTAAATATTTAAAAATATAATGTTTCTATTTTTACATTTTACAGCCGTTTTACCACTGTAACTCAACACCGACACATTTTAATATTTTAGCATTTTTAGCACAGTGATGCTATAAGTTAAGAAAACCGAAAACGGCGTTAACAGTGTCGCTTATGTATCAAAATAAAATGTACGTATATATTTTTCTTTTCTCTTCGTCTCAAATCATCTAATTGGCCTGCTGCAGATCCCCACGCCTTCTCTTCCGACTTAATTCTTTTAAATTTTTATCTATGTCTATCATACAGTTGTATGTACGCCATCATTGATTCACCTCTCCAAATATTTCCTTATTATTTATTCACTCTGACTTTTAATACTACTCCGAAGTTTTCGATACTCTACTATTCTGTATAAACAATTCCCGGCATGTTACCATTTCTGACAATTGACTTTTAAGTATCTGTACCGATAGTCTACGTTTCACATCTATATAAGGCCACATGAACGGGCTCCACGTAAATACTATCATATATTAAAAACTTATTATTTTTGTAAATGTCTTGCTAGTGCATGTTTTAATTATTCTGCAGTAGCTATTTTCAGAGTTCTGTTTACCGCGACCAACGCGACGCCTAGCTAGTGGACTGAAATCTCCCCGTCAATCATCATCACGTATACGTAGAATTTCTCGTATCCGATGGCTCTGTGTTCCTCGTCCAGCAATCTGAGCTCGTTATTTTCCTCTCCTGTGTTCTGTACCATTGTAGTATTATTATTTAATAATCTAGTATTATCTTGTTTCGAAACGATTCAAATAGACTTGAATGTTTCTGAATGTCCCAAACGATTCTTTAATCATAGATAGGTACATTTATAACTAAATATTATACACAACACGATTCTTGTTTTATGGATAAAAAAAAAAAAATGAAAAAAATCTCGTACCCTTTTATTCGTACGACAGATAATTGCATGGTGAGTTGTGTTATAAGTAATACTGATGTGTACACGTGTTCTTCGAGACACGTTTTTAACGACCTTCTAGTTTGTCCGGTCTTAGAAAACATATAATTAGATTAGAAATGAAAAAATCATATCTGAACATTCCGACGGAAGAAAAATGCATAAATAATGTAAAATAATCCCACCATGATTATATTATTATAATATAGTAAAATGTCTGTTACTTTCAATCTGTTTGTTCAATTCACGTGATATTTTAAACTTGATGTATTTAAAACAAAATAAAACCACTCGTGAGCAGTAGAGCGTCACAAAAGTTTAATCCGCTATAGTTGAATTTGAAATATATTTCGTAAAATAATGAATAACCGAATAATACAATACGAATGGGGGATTTTCAAAGCTTAAAGAGACACTCCCGTTCAGCAACAATATATTGAATTACATACATTGAAATTGAACCCAACTTTATTATCATTTCATTCCTTCTATAAAAAAAAAAAAAACGGATAAATTTGAGCTCATTTGATCAAAAGGGATCTGCTAGAAGGGTACAAAATTAGCTGAACAGTACAAGTATCTACTTTTGTAGGAAAAATTTGAAAGATATTACTTTGTAAAATATAAATTATATCGCCCAAAATTGCATTTTATACGATAAGAAAAATTGGAAAACATCAATAAAAATAATAATATTTTTTATTCCATGGTGATATTACGGAACGTATCTTATATTATATATATATAAAAATCACGTGTACGAGTTTATGTGAGATACACTCTGAAAATAATCAACCGATTTTGATGTTCAATTAATTAATGCTCAATTTATGTTATTTGGTCCAATTTAATATTTTTTCTATCGGAAATTAAATATTTATTAAAATTAAAATATTAATTATTTGTAAGTTTCATAGGAATATCTAATTGTTTATGTAAATTTATTTATTTTTGTTTATTCGTGGGTTACCTTGGTGATACAGATGATAATTTGGTTGTCACGGAAAAGAAAACTACCTTCTATTGTTATTATTTACACTATTATTTAGCAACTAGCTGTCCTGCCTGACCTTGCACGTGCCGATTTTTATTTTTTTTCTAACCGTATTCCTTTTTGGTTTTGACCGTGTCAGTAATGACTAAAAGCAAATAAGTGAAAAGTGGAGTAGTCTACCATCGGCGGACTAAAAGCATTCTGTTATGACACTCATTTTTAAATTTTAAATTGCTATTTGCCCTAAACATTAAATATTTCTGGATACGCTACGTTATGTGTCTCATATTCTGGGGTCAATAATAATAATTTTTTTTTGCGTGTGATACGTGACAGAACTATGCACAATTGACCATTGGAAAAACATTGGACGGTTAGGTCTAAGCCCGCGACATTTAATGTTTGACCTTGTGCCTTATTGATGGCATTAAAAAACATAGTTTCACGGGAAATTGGAACCGTTTAAACTGGAATAGTAAACTGGTTGGTATCGTTGGTTTACTAGGAACCAAGACAATTTCCCCACCTTCACAGCCAGTAAGAATCAAACGCACAATCGGACAGTTTATTAAAGATTTAATTTGCGATCCGGTGCCGTTATAGAATTTCGGTGGACATAAGTTCTGGAATAATGTTCTAGGATAACCTACCTTTATAATTAGTTTAAGCGGCGGAATCCATGAAGGGGTTAAAGAATTTAAAAATTCAGTTGGATAATATACCGCCTCCTCTCTATCAATAATAATATCAACTGAATAGTACATTGTGTATCAAAAGTGCAAAGCTAATGCTATTAATAGTAAACTGAAAGACCTCGTGAACCAAAACAATGTTTTATGACACAATACTCCATTACGGCATTTAGGGTGGGGGTCAAATGACTCCGTTGCCCTCTGGATCAGCTAATGCACGATGCTAACGTGTTTTATTAACATTTGTGTTAAATATTGCAATAACAGTATTAAACGTTACAAGTATTATTGAAACATTGTATCATATTATATAATAATAATGTTATTATGTTGTTTACATTTAAATTGCAAACTACTTAAAAATTGTATGCAATTACATATGTAAAATATATGTATTTACATGTATTTGTGTATTTGATTTATGGTTATCAACCAGTTTTTTGCTTTTCGTTTTTACTTATTGCGTATGATCATTTTTGCTATTTTGTCTAATATACCATTATAGTTGATTATCAACAGCACAGATAAACATATTTCAGTACCTTTTACGTTTTTACGCTGTTGTTTTCTTGGTCCTTGTATTTTTAGTGGCCGTTTAACATTATTTTTACTTCGATAAATAAATTATGTATTTCATTTTAAATATGCGGATAAAGTGCAATCTAAAAATGTATACAGTAACAGATTACAATGCCCAAAAATAAAAAAGCTATAAAATAAACAGATGGAAACAGTAGTATAATTATTATTATTACTATTTGCTAAAAATTGACCACAGGGTTTAGATTAGCGGAGCACGGGGACATTTCTGCGGTTGTTAAAAGGGTGATAAAGAGGTGTAAAAAGGAAACTGAGAATAGGTATATTGTGTGATAGAATTCTAAGAACAATATTCGCGAGAAGAGAAGAAGAACTAATCTCATTGCATAAGAATTCAGAAAGAGATGGGTGGGACTGAAAAAACCTAACAAAATTAAGACGGGTGAATATTCATGAGGTGGGCGGGAAAATGTTGAGTTTGAAAACAATTGTGGCCAATATACTATTTAATAATATTGCAAAAGAACGAGTTTAAACGAGTTTACACGGTTTTTTCTCTAATATCGTATTGGCTATCTAAACAACACGCATGTAAATGGGGTTATCTAACGCCTTGGTCAAAATCAAAATAAACAAAATCAATTTATTAAAAGTGTGAATAAGTATTATTGTACCATTAATTCGATTGGTCCAAATAAAATATTATGTAAAATTTACAAAAATACATTCTAAAATATCTAGTGAAAGTTGACAGAACGTTGTTACGGTAATTATCAATATGAAATTAAAAAATACATATTTAACAGTTTAAATTTTTCAACAGATAATGTTAAAAATATCGCATATCGTGATACAAATCTGTAGCTTAGTGCAAGAAGGCCCAATGTCAACAAAAGCACGTTAAAAATGAATTGAAAATTAAAAAAAAATAAATTTAATTCTAAAAATCTATCGCTTTGTTTATGTTATTGCAATGTATCTATGTATGAATATTAGAGTGGCCCTTAACCTATAGTTGTTGAAAATAAATGTCAAATATTTGAATTCACGGGCTCGGAATTTTGTTAGTTATATTATAAAAATAATTTTTGTAAATTCACGTGCCCCAAAGAGTGGATGTTAGTAAAAAGTGGGTAGTTTTTACGTACGTTTTTTTGAATTTTGAACATACAAAAAATGTATCAACAACTTTATTATAGTAAAAAATATTTCCAACAAATTTCTATATTTTCTATAATATTTCAGTAAAACTAACCGTTATGTGTGAAAAATCAATTTAAATATTGGTAGATATAAAATTTTACATAATCTTGAATTTCCTATAACAAATCTACCTACTTTTAATTCGATTTTTCACATAAAACGGTAAGTTTCACTGAAATGTTAAATATTATTATTTCATAAAAAATCTTTTTTACTATAAAAAAATGTCTAATAAATTTTTTTTTTATTAAAAATTAAAAAAATAAATTTGAAAAAGGTCTGATATTGGAATGGGAGTGGATACTGTTGTAGGTGAGAAATTGAGAAGGTAAGATTCATAAGGTTATTTCATTTATATTTGTAAGCAACGATAAACTATTGCTGACAAAAGCGATTCCGAGCACAGTTCCGTAATACATCATAATTTGAAGTGCTGTAATATTTTGTCAATTTTCGGTTCTATTTGATTTCAAAACGCTTATTAAAAAAAAAAATTCAACGAAAATATGGTCTCTTGTCTTTTTTCAATTGGAGATATATTTATGCTAGAAAACGTGGTAGGTACTTATTTAAAATAACGAAACCGTGAAAAAAACGTATTTTTCTCTCCTGTTAATCATTTTTACATTAAATACCATTTCGAAAAATCAATAAATGACCTATGTATTTACCAAGTGGATAAAGTGGACTTTCAGAAAAAGTGTTACATTTATACATTGGGACAAGTTTTCTAGGACAAAAGTGGTCTACAGTGTATAAAAAAAATAATAATAATAAAGTACCATTGTATAAAAATTATAAAAAGGAAAAAATAATGTCGTCCGTTGATTTTGGAAATTTTACCACGTCTAGGTAAGCACAACATAAATATGTTTAACAAATTTCAAGTATCTATATGTATTTATAACCGAATTACAGCTAAAAAAACTTTCAAAAATTAAAATTTCTTAAAAGCTCAAAAGTTTTGGCGATGAGACTGTAAGAAAGTAAATCAAAATTTTTATTTCTGGATTAAATCATTTTTCTGGTAGAAAACGTCGTCCGTATTTTTGTAAAATAATATCGTGAAATTATCGTGAAATCCTACGTTTTTTCCCATTTAAATGCTTTTATTTAAAAATGGCATCGAAAATAAAAACATTATCGTTTTTTCTAGACAACTTAAGCTTTCAGAAAAAGTGCTAAACGTAAAAATCGAAACAAGTTTACTAGAAAAAAACGTGTCTACAGTCCAGAACAAAGAAGAAGAAGAAATAAACAGCATTGTGAAACCAATAGCTCCCTCGCTACGCTCGGAATCTAGAAACGTCAAAAACACCATCTTTTCACTTCAAACCTTTTAAGGCACGTAGAGGGGTTGACTTATCGTACCCAAAATTTACAAAAATTATTTTTATAATGTACCTAACAGAATGTCGAGCCCGCGGCACTAAATTATTGACGTTCAAAAATGAAGACCGCCATAATAAATAATACAGATATTTTGTTTTACATTTGCCCTTCTCGCACCATGCCACGGAAATAAACACAAACAACATATTATTATATTAACGACCATAGACGCGTTCTTCATTACGGTACGTGTTACAATTGTAATGTGTCGTTAATCCGATGAATAATATATTTGAATAAGGATGCATGTGTCGATAAGTCACTACATACTAACAAAAATGGTTGTTTCCTGCGACTATTTTAATCCTTCTAAAAAAAATTTAAAAAAAAAACCTGTATTAAACCTGTAATCAAACAGTTTACGAAAAAAAGGATAGTTTTTTTTTTCTTAGTGTAAACGATACGAAATAATAAAGTGTTTAAACAATATATATGAAAAAAAACAAAAAAAACACTAAAATATGATATTACTCGTGATATTATTAATATCATTATTGTTCTCAGGTCTATCGTATGCGATGACGAAAATATAATAGACGATAATTATTTATTTACGGGCGACCGGACGTATCACGTCGTACATCAATAAATAAACACATGTTTTCGATTGGAATGGGTTTTTTTTTTTTTTTCAAAGACAAACTGAAGGTTTTTTTCGTATTATTATTATTATTTATTTAGATTTACACTTAGTACACGATACATAATAAATACATAAGTAGGTAATAAATTAAAATACAAAATATACATTGGCACTATTACAGATTTGCACGTCTCGCCGTGATAATATTTTATTACTATAAATTATAATCGTAAACGCAAAACGGGCAATCGTCGGGTCGTAACATTATCGTTATTGGGATAGGCATGCACGCATTGTCATAAACTTGCCGTAAACCAGTGTTGAGACGATAACAAGTAAAATCCGTCCGTACAAAAACCAAGGATAGTCGCTCCGAAATCATAAACAGATAACGATAACAGATGTTTAGGTTATTTCGGATAAAAAAAAAAAAAGAAGAATTATTTAAAAATTGTCTATTGTCGTTATCATTATGGGCAGGGAGTTCCGAGGGAATTTAAATAACAGTTAAAATAGTTCTGTGAACGCAAATGGTGTCAATCGCCTCAAATAGATTCATGATAAATGTCGAACAAACGAAATTTGATCATGATTATAAGTCCCAACATTGGTTATAATAATACATTTGAAATAAAAAACGATATAAACATATTTTTTTCTCACCCAAACGTCAATTGTATAAGCAGGACTGGGTCGCCGATGCCCGTATTGCAGCGATGCGATTAAAATAATTAATTAACGATATGATGGTTACAAATCGTCGCTTTTACCGCAACTCTCGGTGCGTATCTCGGTTTTTTGTTGGTTTAACATGACGAACAAAAACGTCATTTGAACGGTTTTGTAGCTGAATACCGGTAATGATTTGCTTTTGATGATGCATTTTAAAAACAGACGGAAAAAAAAAATGCACGTCTATGCATCGCCGTGTGTTATTAGCTGTGACACGGAGTTCTGAAACGAGAGTGATGTTAATGCCGCTATCGCGATTGACAACAGAAATTACTCAGTTAAAATGTTCGGAAACACGTCTCGTTTCAGTTTTATCGATAATAATCTTTGTGTAATCGGTTTTCGACGGCGAAAATTGCGCCGTTGCGGTACAAGCGACGAAATAATTATTAATATTAATATTGTTACGTCGCGAAGTGGGGAAACGAGTTGAGGGGAGTGAGAGAGTAGTTCGAATATTATATAATTAATTTAAATTAGTTTAAAAATGTAATAATAACAACGTCATTATAATATAATATATTATAGCAATAGAGTTACGAGGACGGCGCGGTCGTCGGTCTCGGCCGGGATCCAGAGGAAGACTATAAATATACGACGACTATGATACTATTATTATTATTATTATTATTGTTATTATTATTAGCGTCTTCTCGACGAAGTTTAAGTGTAGTGTGTTCCGTTTGATATACGTTAACGATATTATAATGTTCACGACGCGAAAATCGGCCGACAATAACAGCAATCAACGTTGTCGACCGGATTCCCCGTATAGATGGCGTTCGTTTAACACTACAATATCGCCGAGCCGTGACTCGGAATGGCGGCTATTTTGTACGGCTGCACTGCTGCGGCGTGTGTGTGTTTTCCCGCCCTTTTTCTCGTCGCCGATTACCGAATTCCCTCGAATTTATCGCACGGGCTTTCGGTGTTCACGATACCTGATGATTCTTTCCGCCGCCGCCGACAACCGTCTCGACGTTGTAACACGGCGACCTTTGTGGTTGCTGCTGCTGCTGCTGCTGCTGCTGGATCGAGTTCGGGCTGACCACGTCGGGCGGGGTGCATTCCCTATGACCGTAACCACTGTTACCGTAGTTACCAGGCCCCATGGCCGCCGGGTCGACGTAGTGATAACCGTTCGATGAATACGTGGTGCGCATCTGCAAAGGGAAAAAATAATAGTCTATAATAATATAGTGTGATATTTATAACGGCGTTCAGATAAAAAAATCATCGAATACCAAAATCAATTTATAGTCTGTAAAAATAGGAATGATGTTTTTTACTTTGGTAACCTTTAGACAGAATATGTTCTGCGGGAGAATGGGCATTTAAAAGGAAAAAATCAAACGTGTATACGCATTTCAGGTATAAGGATCAGGCCTGAAAAATTGAACATAATATCTAAGATAGTTTTAATAATTCAATAGAGATAAAAAAAATAACAACCAGAAATCAAAATCTCATAGAAATCCGAGAAAATTACTGGTTCGTGACAAATTCACCGCTCAGTATAGGTACTGTGCACGGGTCACGTGTGCTATATTTACTGTACTAATAAAATTGAACATGATTTTTTTTTTCACAAAGATGAAATTGAATCAAAAATCTTTTTTCTCGTCAAAAACATCTCGAATTCTGGATCGTAATCGTTTTCGTGTCGTGAAAAATAGTTCATAGGATAGCTCGGTGGACTTTATTTGGAGAGAAAGCGTTTTTTTTTTTTTGGAGGAGGGAGGGGCTTAAAAATCTAGTCAAATGTGTAAATATACGGCCCGGGTCAGAGAAGTTACGGATAGCGGTCCGCACTGGTCCAGCTACAGTAATTGATAACGATCAAATGCCGAATAAGGGCTATAAACTATTAAGCAGTGATAATATATTATTGTTACGTTGATTATTCGACCACTCGCGGCGCTTAATCCGGACCGGGATCAAACGTTCAAAAGTTTCTAGTCCCGCCGCGGCGTATTAGCTAAAAGATTAGACGGACCTTTACCGAGATCGGACATAATACTTGACACTATAATACACGACGAAACACGGTTGCCGCCACGGATTCAGACACTATATTGTTGCACGGCGATCGATGGGCGAATGTTCTCGTCGAATTCGACAAAAAAAATAAAATCGCGTGCCGCTAGCGCCCTTCACAGTCATTACTATGGAACTCGTATACCATTATTTAGATGATAGGCAGGGATGATACCTAGGGATTTTATACATTTTTATCAATGATTTTATAGCGTTGTAAATAAAATATTATTGTTTAGAGGGCGCTAGTATAACGCGACAATTTTTTTTTCTTTTAAATCACGATAAGAACATCGATTGGGGGCGGTTACAATATTATCGCTCGTCGTACAACCGCAGTGTCTCGTTATCCGTGGTCGCCACTTACCAGGGCCCGCTGTCGCGACGAATACGGCGGATAATTATTGAACCGCGAACCGTTTTTGCTGCTGTGGTGTGATACTTCGCTGAACGTTTTCCGGCCGCAACTGCTCAGCACGACCGACACGGGGACTCCGCGCACGCTCTCACAATCGTCTAAACGGCGTTAACACGGTACACAAAATGGTATTTATTTTGCTCTATGAAATACAAAAAAAAAAAACAAAAGGCACATACCCGCGCAATTTTGACAATCGTTATTGCTCGAACAACAGCTGTATCCGCTTTCGGAGTACACGTTCTGATGAGTTCGGTAAACGTTGGCCGAAGCGTAAGCCGTGTCCTCGGAATTGCGCCGCATCTGCAAAAATTCATTTACCATTTATTATACCGCCATGGTCGCCTACCGGAATCGCGCGACAGTTTATTTATATCGAATTATTATATGCGTTTAGAGCATTTACATTTCTAGCACTCGAGTTTGACACCAAAGTGGTGGTCGCGTAAGGTGCCGGTGACGACATTATTTCGCGATCTTTCAAAAACGTGCTCATCGTGTTCGGATTGACTTCGGCGTAATCCGCGATTTCCGGCAACAGCTGTTGGCTAGAGTCTTTTTCGTTACTGTCGATATCGTGGTGCATCCTGCGGAGGAGAAAATCATTTCGGTTAGACGAATTTACGAGTATTTCTAGTATAAATAATTATTTAACATCAAATTCAAAATAATACCAATTGGGTTTATGACAAGAATTTGCGTCGATGAACAAGCACCGTTCACTGTTGGACACGCTATGCTCGGATTGCAAAAACGAAGCTACTTGTCCTCGGTGTGACGCGTCCAGAGTGGTTTTGAAGCCAGACGAATACGACAACTTGTTGACGGTACTCATTGGATCTGGACGAGCACGGGTTAAAACGAATTATAAAAACGCGTACATAAGTATAATGTAACGATGCGAATATAAAAAATATGAAATTAACAAAATATCATTATACCTCCTAGTTGTGACTTTTTAGCGCCCAATTGCCGGTATCTTACGAAAAGTATCGCCGCTAAAAGTATGACCGTTAACGTCGCGACACCCGCCAACAACAGAATGAACCACGGTTCGGCTACGAACTCTTTGATTTCTTCGTGATCGATGACCGCGTCGTTGACTTTACTAAACGACAACAACAATAATAACTATTGATAAAATACGAATGAAACCACAAATACATTAATTACAATTGATTAGATTGCTAATCATGCTGATGTGTTCGGTTGAAACCGCACGGCAGACATTTAATTCGGGGTCCGCGGCATTACCGTAGGATAATCGCTTTTATAATTAGTGCATTAACTGTTGAATCTGTATTTTTACCATTGTTACTGCGGCCACCGCTACCGGGGTCGTTAACAATAATACGCACAGATACAACTGTTATCACAATATAAAACCGGATGATAAGGCCCACGAATTAAATGGCGGATTGGAAATTCACTTATTAAATCATCAGTTAGCAATCTATTTGTATCGTATATAAACGGCGGACGAAATGTTTTACTTTATTTGACCCATATAATCGGTCGGCAGCACGATGGGTTCGGTGTACGGGCCGAAACCGATTTTCGTCGCGGCCGCGATCATCACTTTGTACCGGACGCCCGACGTGAGGTTCGTCAACAAAAGCGTCGGCGTGTTCGCGCCGACCGTCACGTTGCTCAGCACGTCCCAGCCGGCGCCACCTTGGATGACCACCTGGTAACTGGTGATGATACCGTTGTGCGAATTCTCGGGCGGAGCGTTCCATTTCAAGTACACCGAACTCGAGTTGTACGCGGTCGATTCGACGTGTTGAGGAGCTCGGGACGGGCCTGGGGAACATACGTAAACGATTAACCACCGTGAATGCTGCGAGCATCTCTAATAAACTGAATATTATGTAATCGTAGTTATTATTACAGTCTTCGAGAGTTTTGGCGGTTCTGGAATTCGACGGCCGGCCTTTAATGTGTTTGTAAAACGGCATCAGAAAGAACAGATAGTTCATCGACGGCTGTAGCGAAGTAACTACGTACGCGCCGGACAGTTCCGTGGCGTTCGGCAAGATTTTCATGAACGTGGTGTCGTGGCCGGTCACGTTTTTGCTCCGATAGTACAGATAAAATCCCTCCAAAAACTCTCCGTTGAGGATCTACAATAGAAAGGTTGGTTCACTTTTAAATAAACGTACCGCGAGACGGTTACCGTTTTAACATTGTGTTGTTGAGTCTCACCTCCCAAAATAATTTTATCGAAGTCGAGCTGACCGTCTTGATATCGATGAGATCTACGATATGGCCGCCGAACAGTGTGGACTTCGCTATGGACATGAACGGGACGTTTTGATGGTATTCCGTGGGCAACGTGATTCGGTTGGACAGTTGACTGGGCGGCGAAAGACCGTGCGAATTTTCGGCGCGCACCAAGAACAAATACGATTGGCCGGGTTTCAAGAAGGCTTGCGTGAAGTGAGTGGAATGAAGTCTCCGCACCAGAGTCATCCATCCGACGTTCTCGCTGTAGGCGAACATTTCCACCTGTACGGCCGAGATTAAATGTTAGGTTAGGTTAGATTGGGGTGGGTTATACGCCGAAGGTCCGTTGAAGTCTATTGTTCCCGGATCCTACCTGATATCCGAGCAACGGGGACGATCCTATCTTGCCGTTACGGCCCCACGTCAGTGTGACGGTCGTGTCCGTGTGGTTGACGATGACGGGCGTGCTCGGGGCTCCGGGAAACGTAGATGGGTCGGGCGAACGGAAAAACCCGACGTTCGGATTTTTCGGCGATTCCATTTTCAGCTCGGCGCTCCACGTCGCTTTGCCGTTGATCGAAGATGCCACGCACGTGTAAATGCCGTTGTCGCTTTTCTGCAAATCTATATGGAAATAACGCCCGATGTAATAAATTCCGTACGGTATTTCGTGTAAATTATGGATGAAGCCAGAGAACAGGAAAACCTCGGGACGATTGGCGTGGTGAATAGTGACAAATATAGAAATTCGGAAGGAGGTCGGATAGTTTTTGCGGCGACGCACCTAAATTGATTCTGGTACCAAAGAAGAAGTTGATGGAGTCATCGAACTCGCGTATGTGTATACTCACTGATAATCTGCAGGGTTCCGGATTCCGTGACGTTGATCCTGGTGATTTCGGTGGACAGCGGCAAATCGTCTTTGTACCACGTGATCACCGGTTGCGGACTGCCGATGGCCCGGCACACGAGGTTCCCGATGGAGTTGTACGGCAGCGTCTGATTGGCCGGGCCGTATTCGATAATCGGCGGCAAAGATTCTTCGTACGCGGCCGCCGCCACGGTCAACGTGGCCCGCCATTCGTCCGAGCCCGCCTCGTTGACTGCCGAACACATGACCACCAGCTGATTGTGTTGTTCTTTGCGAACGTTCTGCAGTTGCGGAAAATAATATTTAATGCGATTTACTCTCTTTATCGTCCGAGACTATATTATATCGTAATAACGTATTTGGGATTTTGTTAAGGAAAGAGATATCGAATGTATTAATTGTCTCGTATTGTACCCAGGCACAAAAAAAAAAAAAAAATTAATGCGATAAATTTCCAGTGATTGATACATTTTCGTAAGTAATTTTTAATGCAATTGGCTTTAGAAACACCATTGAAATTAAATAACTAACCGTAAGTAATTCACTGTATTTACTATTTAGGTACTAACATTGTTTATATAGATAAAATATCGGATAAGTCATAAGCCTAATCAGATATGTACGTTCAGGTTTTTACAATAATATATTGACTATAGGTAAAAAACACATTAAATTGTTGATTTTTCTGACGAACAAAATTAAGAAATTTAAATTTAAAAACGGATAGTCGTATAAATATTAGATACTGAAAAAAAGTCAAGGGGACAGGTGTATCTTCTTAATCTCCTTCTGCAAATATATTTCACTGATAATACAGGCAGACAGTGTAGTTTGTGAAGTGGAATATCTAAATCACGTGATTCGCAAAAAATAATAATAATAATAACGGTACACATCGGTAAAAACAAATTGGTTTAAAATAGGTGGGTCTATGAAATTAGAACTAGGTGTTTCAAGAGGATGAAATGTACTTCACACCCGTCACTGCCGGCATGCACGTCAAAATTAATCTCTTTACGAGTATATTATATAGGTACTTACGTTCACGATCAACGTGGACACGGAGTCTACTGTGTGTACCACGTGAAATTCGTTCCAACTCTCGCTCGGGAATAACACAGTGTCGTTGTTTTGCAACGACCAAAATATCGTCGGTTTCGGATTGCCCCGGACACCGCATTCGAATATCGCATTGCTGCCGGACGATAAGTGCGTGTCTGCGGGTCTTTGGGCGATTAATGGAAGGGCTGGAAAAAAAAAAATAAACTATTATTACAGTACATCGGTGAATTTATATTTTAATATAATTATTTATATAATATTGTATTATTACGATATTGGGTCTGTGATTTTAAAGCACTGGAAAACAAAAAACGTAATGTGGAATCCACCAAAATAGAAACAACATAATGTGTTGTGTAATTTTACAGTTTAAAATATTTAGGTAAAGATAATAGATAATTGATACAATTACTTAGATGAAGATTAAAGAAAGTCGCGTGATTGATGGGATTTAATAGTTTATTTGTTTGTCACTCCCATATAGAAAAAAAAAAAAAATTATGTCTAATGAATATAATATAAATACGATTTAAACAAATTTATCAAGACGGTTCGATTATATTATCATGGATAACAAGAGAAATAAGATAACTTATTTCTCGTTTATCTAAATGAAGATAAATGATACAAATTCAGACAAAACGGAACATTATTCGAATATCAATTAAAATCAAAATGAAACTATTGAAATTCGATAAATTATAATTGGTATATTTTCTTCATATTGAAAAACCGTGTAATAAAGTACGTATATGCAGCCCATATAAAACATTGTTAACAAAATCAGAAATGTTTATTAAAGCCGTAAAATGTATTTGCAAAGAAATGGCTAGAGAGTAGAAAAGTAATAAAAAATTCAAACAAATCGAAACAAAAGATTCAAAACTGAATTTGTCGTCGTTACAATTGGACTTTATACTGAAAATTATTGTACAATGAGCCCAAGGAAAAAACGAAACAAAGGCATTCACTACAAATTAACAGGACTGATTTTAAAATATACATCGTACATTTAGAGATTAAACGAAAGTTTCTATACTGCGATAGGAAATAAAACTAAAATAACATACTGGAAAAATATGATGTAAAATATTATTATATTATCATATAGGAATATTGGTAAATTCAAATATATTTAACGCGTTGATATATATATAAATATATTATGCAGATTGGTTTGTCTGTCGGTATTATAATTGTATTATAAAGTTGTTCAATTAAAAAAAAAAAAAAAAAAAAAAAACAATTTCGAATGCGCGAGTCAAACAGGAAATTCGGTTTGCTCTGCTCGCTTCCTGGTAAAATGATTTGATCTCGTCTGATTGCGTCGCGGGAATGAACTCGCGTTCCCGGTGTAATTTCGTAGTTATACGAATATTATTGAGGGTCAATACTTGTTCAAAAATAAATGAATCGAACGTTCTTTGTCGGGCGTGCCTCCGCGCACATATATTTTCCTCTCGCTGGTACTACGGCGGCGACGTGCAAAACGTTTGAATGGAAATGTAAATAAATTATTCATATAATAATATTACTCGAATCATTCGTATAACGTGTACGACGAAGTGCTAAAAAGCGTTCGGATAGAGCAAATAATAAACAATAACCGGTCACTGCAGTAGGGGTACGTGCGAAGACTGGACGGAAAGACATTACATTAATATACGACTGGTACACCGGAACGATGCGACCGTATAGACTAGACATTGAGTAGAGTCTGTAGAGAAAGGCGGAGAAGAACATTATTATATAGCGGCAGCTCACGTCCATATAACGGATCGTTAAGCCTTTTACGAAAAAGAAAAAGTATAAAAAATATAATATTGCAGTTACCAATCAAATCAGTGGCGTAGCCGGGATTTTTCGATGGGAGAGGTTTAGGGGGTTTATGGATTTTTTCAACGTCTTTAAATTCACCTGTAGCCAAAATACAGAAATCCGCGAATGGGGGAGGGTTACAACATCCAAAACCTCCTTCAGGGGTCACTGGAACATTATATACATATATATAGGTTATACGATCGTATCGTACATTTATGAGTGGTCGATACGTCGGGAAATTCGATGGATTCTAATGTATTCAAATTATTAAAAATACGTACTATTGTTTTTTAATTAGTAATATTACATCATTCAACCGTTATTGTATACGCCGTAAAAGTGCAGTTGTCCGCTTTCATCTTTAAAATCTCTGCAGCGGCAATGACAAAGATTTGTATACCTACTATAATAGATTGCACGAGTCCGGCAACCGTTCGGATGTCGGATAAAAGCATTTCGTCGTCGTACAGAATTCTTATATATATATATAAAAAAAAAAACTCTAATTCCATCGTCGTCGGATCTAGACGTTGTATAAAAGTTGTTAAAACATTTTTTTTTTTTTTTTCATTTTCCATTTTCGTTACAAGGCGTATCCGTTTATACATATTTATTACACCGGTTTCCTCCTTATAGACATACATATACATTTATAGGTAGGTACGTGTCCGTGTGTAAATGACCGTATGTGCGTGTAAAATGCCATTAAACTGTATTATACGCAGTGATGTAACGAGATCCATAAAAATAAAAAAATAAATGTTTTAATTCACCAAACACTTATATGTTGGGTTTAGTGTTGCATTTGAATTTCAACGCAGAGTATTCATTCGTACGCCGAGTGTGCAATTTCACAAAGTACATCATACTTTGGTAAAAATATCTAAGTAATGTTATAAAATTCAAGGAATACTTTTTTTATTATTATTAAATAATCGTTTTTGGACATAATTTCAAATACGACAGCTAAAATTATTTTAATCTTACTTATATTTAATCGCTCGAGTAAAACATTAAATAATATTGTATCGAATTGGTATAATTCATTATATTTAACGTTCGATTGTATTCACGGATACAAACTGTAGTACCGAAGTACCGGAATCTCTCAATGAGTTTAACAAATTTCTGTTGTATACGTACATGTAAACTGTTGTTTAATTAAACATTTTTTTTAAGTCAATTTTTTTATATAGATAAATCGTTAAATATACGTGAGTAGTATGATCTAATAGCCTTCAAACATTATTATTATTTTTTTTTTTTTTTACAGCCAAACAAATCGTTTGGTGAAAACCGCATTCCGAAATCCACAATCGTTTGAGAGCCGGAATGCATGCGGACGGACTGACGGACAGACATGGATAAATTCAAGCTTACGCTACCTAATAGTAAGCGATATATTCTTTAATCATATTGGGTATTTGTATTTTTTTCGATATTTAATTACTTTATTTAACATAAATATATTGTATTTTAAAAGTATTTGAAATACTTTTAAAAAAACCTGTGTGATTGTGCATTTGCTGTGGGTACATCTTTTCGCAAGAATGCAAACGATTGCGCGTTATACTAGACTAGGCGTTTCGTTATAGATAATAACAATTTAAGAAATACGACATCTTACGACAGTAATTATTAACATTCCAATCAACCGAATAAATAAAATAAATTAGATACCGTAAAACAATAATGTTATTATTATAATATCGTGTGTTCCGAACAATTTAACAAGTATTCGGAATGTCCACGTACGTTATTTAACACGGTGACGAGGGTAAGCTCTGGTTTATTATTATTATTATGTTAATACTGTGCGAGAAACACGAAAACTACCACGGGCACATTTAAACGCAACCCGAAACAAACATTATAATAATTTCGCTCGTCCGGGTGCGCGTGCCGAGTAGGATTCTCGGTGACGACATTCGGTATTCCGTCGGATTCCGAAAACGAACGGTTTTTGGCAAGCGTCGCCCAAACGCATTCTGTTATAATAATTTATCGAGATCCGTGTGCATTAGACGATTGTTTTATTTTCGGTGACTTTTCGGCGATAATAGTAGAACGGTGTTTTATACATTTATTTGGAAAACGATTTCGACACTGATGGTTTTCAACGGGAAAAAAACAAACGAAAATACCTTAATTTTTTAAAAAAAAAAACAAATTAATACACATTTTAGAGACAAAATACTAAACCATTTATAATATTTCAGAAGTACTGGCTTTGTAAATAACCGAAATAAGTACAGACATTATAAACATATTAATTTTTTCATTACAGATTTCGAACAATGTTTTTTCATCTTACATCGTATACAGGCAATGAAAATCGTATTACATTATGTGAAGTTTTTTATCGTTTTGATTTTATTCTTATATAGCCGATTTGTCTACCTTAAAAAAATCACATTGCGCGGTAATTTTTTAGTGACAGCGATTTATATCGTGTACGAGTTACCGTTAAAGTACGGCCTATGCGCCGTTTCTCAAACACTGTCGACGTCCGTTTTTAAATAATATACGTGATAAACGACATTTTCGTTTCCGGACAGAGTGACAACGGTTCGCGACGATTTTACGATTTACCGACGGGAAAAATCACCTCCGAGCGACGGTATATGCGGTGCGTCGTTTAAAGTCGTCACGTTTCGGGTCGAGATTCCGTTTCTCGGGCCTCCGCCGCTATTGTCGGTCTCTGCGGTTCGGGCGTAGCTAAGAAGGCTCCGGACGGGACCGAAATTAATTCGCGGGCGAGTCGGAATCGGCGACGCGAATATAGGACGGCGGTATCCCGGTTATTAATTGGCCCGAAGAGACCCGACTGGCGACGGTAACCGCGGTATAGTCGCGGTTTCGAAAGATTCGGCCGAGATTTCGCGCGTGCCGGCAACACAGACAATAATAATTATCACGACTAGCCGACCGGGCGTATAAGCCGACGGCGGCGGTGGAGTGTAAGTTTGAGCGTATACAGAGCAATTCGTTTCAATGACGCCCATAGGGTAATTTTACAGACGGGAACAAAATAAAATTGGATTCCCGAACTTATTTATAGCGTATATAGACACTAGGTTGGTACTTATCTCGGAAAGAAATTAGAAAGAAAGGGTATGCAACTATATAAGCATATAACTTAAACAAAGTTCCAAAAAACTGTGAAGTGCTTAAATCAAGACATTAAAATAGTCTACTGTCCGTAGTTTACATTATACATTTGAGTATAGATGATAATTAGATTATTTATTTTTAAAAAATAACACTTTACAAATGTCAATCGACAAAATATATCATAGTATAAAAATCATAATATTATGAAATACCTGTTTTAAAATTATTTTGACGGATTCAAAGCGTATAACTTTTTTTTTTTTGGAAACTTAATTATTTTATAAAGGGCATATGCCTCCCTCTTACTCCCCCTCCCAAATGGGCACCAATGATTCAATTTTTACAATTCGGTGATTATATGCCAGAGGATTTTAGGTGAATTTGAATTTTTTTCTTTTCACTCTATATGAGATGACTATTTTAGTACTTGTTTCAAATAATCACTTCCTTTTATTCCTGATTAAACGCTTTGGATTTTAAAATAGCTTATATTTTAAACGCGGATCGGAACAGAAAATGTGTTCGTAAAATTGTCGGTAACACTGTACTACAATATTGAATTTTCCGTTTATTGTCGTAATAACAGTTTAAAATTTACATCGAAAGAGACCAAACATTTAAAAACGGATACGAAGTTTACCACGAATTTCTACTCTTCCGGTCTAGGTTTTGAATTCTCACGGTAACTTATAAACGGTAACAATAAAACAATTTTTTCGAAATGTTGGAAAATTATCGTCTAAGCAGATTCGCGTTTAAAATAGAATACAATTTTGAAAACGACGTTAAAACGATACAATTTTAAACATTTTCGTATAACGATTGAAAAAAATCATAAATCCAATTCACTTGTTATAAAGTCCTCCGCGATAAAATCGCTTTTATCTTGATAAAAGAATCATCCTGTATAGCGTGAACAGCAGCGGCCACCGTTTGATTAATACGCGTTAAAACGGAGAATGACGGGCTCGTGGAAAGGCGGCGGAGAGGCGGCTTCTGCTGCTGTGGCGGAGACGGGTGGCGGATAAAAGAGGACGGTACAAAAGCCGCAAGAGATAATGGCGGCGGCGGCGGCGGCGAGAATATAGAGAATAAGTTGCCGAATTGTTTATATCATTGCGAGTGCGGGCATACGTGTGTTTATATACACGACACGAGAGAGGTGTGGCTTTAAGCCAAGGGGTACGCCAACCCCCTCTCTCCTCCTCTATGAGTTTATGCGTAAGTATACCGTGTATATACCGTATGTATATGTATGTATGCATGTATGTATGTAGACCACGTGTATGTTGCGAGCGTCTTGCAGTCTTCGGCGCGACGGCAGCGATGGTTTTGGATTGTCGGGGGGGGAGGGTAAGCGAGGGAAATGGTGTGGAGGGGGGTCGGTGTTAAGCGTACGAATGAAAAAACCGCGGCCAAAGTTTTTACCGAGAGGAAAATAATAATAATAATAATTAAAAGCCCGTGAGACGCGAGGCTTCCGAGAGATAATCGCTGTGGCGGTGGCGGCGAAAAGTTTGCACTTAAAATTCACGTTAGAACACGAACTGCACACGTGATGCGCCAGTGTATAAAATAATAATGATGATAATATTTAAAAAAAAAAAAAAAAACTAACTCTGTTAGTATTATTATGCTTCGGGATACACTGCAGGATCGTCCAAATTTGTGAATAATAATATGCATTATCCGTAGATTTCGGTAAGAAATATTTTTTTATCCCGTGTATTGCGAAAGAAGCTTATTAGTTTTGTTAGAATGACGTGTAATTTAAATTTTCTCTCCTCGGAAAACATATTTCATTCGGTAAAAATGTTCCGAGCTTTTCGTGCCTTAGTACTTTAAATTTGCTCATTTTTCAATAGGTGCCCGGCGGTAATTCATTCGAAACGCCTACATTTCTACATTTCTAGATTCGCGGCAGTAAATGTAAATAATACATTTCAAAAAAAAAAACTGACAACAAACGTCGATTCGTCTTTTGGTTGATTTCTAGGTTACTTTCGCTAATTCAAGGAAATCGGAATCGATTTTTAACTGCGACGATTTATCGATAACTTCAGTACCTAGATTTATAAAATTATGTACCCTATATCCTATACAAATGGCTAACAAATGAGCATCTAATTTTTCCATTTCGATTTAGCCCATTGACCTAGACAATATTCGAATAGGACAACGAAAAAAGAAATCAATCGGCCATTTTGTTTCAGGTATCGTCAGAATATTCATTTATAAAAACCAAAAATATAATCTAACTTATTATTACGTTTCGTCATTTTTAATTATATCCATTGTGTAAGACGTATTGGTAACGCTATGGCATAGATAAGAGATAAATTTTCGCGAAATGGTCATTTTGTATAGATTTATTTGCGATTGTATTAGTAAACCAAGTTAGAGTTTTTTGCGTATTTCACTGTCGCACGCCGTAGTTTGATAACGTGTTATTAGCAACTGAACGCTGAAATAAAACGACAGCAGCAGTTTGAATTGGCGAGAACACTCGCCTGTTCAACGCGAATATTGTCCGCCGCGCTATTGGCCTGCTTGCCTGTATTTTTAATCGATGTCAAAATTATTCACTAACCGAAACGTCGATATTGCTTACGGTTTTATTTTCAACGATTCGACCCGACCCATAAATATCAAACACTTGTTCCGTTCAAAAATTTAATACGCGTATAGGTCATGCGAAAGGACATGGTCCGCCGACATTACCCACGAGTTTCGTGCGGATAATAATATTATAACTATATGACGAGGTTGATGAAAGGCGTGTAAATAGTAGGCGTACAGGGTCTTCCGAATATTTTAGTGTTACCCATTGCATCGAGAGTAGGTGTATGCACAGTGCGCCACTCTAAAACCGTAACACACGATTCGGAAGACCCTGTAGCGATTTACGTGCATAGTGCAGCGTACACATACAGTATTTCACCTCTGGCTTATGCGCAAACTTCAATTATAATTATTGGGTACACTCCACGCGAAAGTTTGAAAACATTAATGATAAACAATATGCATTCGGACCCTCGCGAACGACCCTATATTCCGAACTGACGATTATTATCTTTTATCGCATTAGTTTTGCGTACGTTTACATCGCACACGTACGCAGATTAGTACCTCCTACGTACGTACATAGACTGTAGGTATATTATCGTATAAAACAATATTATGCGCGATGAAAACCGTTCGCGTGTATGGAACGATCGGCGAACGACAAAAATATGACTTTAACCCGGTTCAGTATGTTAATATCTGTTTTTCACGTCGTCGCGCGTCGTTCGAAATGCGAAAAGTAAAATAAATATTGCATTAGTATTACTGCGCGAGTCGGACGTTCAATCGGAGAAACTTTCATTGGAAAATACCGCACAGCTGCAGATACCTATGCCGCTTGCGTTTCATGCACGGGCGGTACATAATAACAAAGACTAACTCATATTATTTATAATTTAGCCGATTGAATAATTCAAGACGTACCTACCTATATAAAATTTTGTGTAGTTGTGAACAAGATAAACACCACGGTGCCTACCTATGCCTACCCTGGGGGACTGCGAGCATCCACGCCTGCAAAGTTTTGTTTGTCGGGGTTGCAGCGGGCCTTAATTTTAGATGGGCATCTTAAATAAATTATTTATCAAAATATTAGTACGACGATAATAATATAAAGTATACATAGCGAAGTTTTATTCGGAAAAATTCGGAGTGTTGTTGTTTTCGGTACTCGAATTGGAAACGTACGTAATAAGACATAAAATTTGAAAAATATTCGCGTCCCTTGCAATTATCGAACTAAACGTAATCCGTGGGAGGTTCGGTTTCCTCACCTCTTTAACAACAATATTCAAATATAATTCAATAATTAATAATTTATCAACACTACTGCATACTAAGTTTTTCCTTACATATTTATTTAATTTAGATTCCGAACGAAGCGAGGGATATATGTTGGTTTTACAATGATGCGTAATTTTTTAATCGTTTCTCCCGAGAAAAAACATCGGGTAAACTGGATTTTTTTTATTTTTACTGTATTAAGGTGGGAAAAAAAATTATAGAAATCGAATTATTCACCGAATGTACGTATACTGTATATTATGTATTAACCCTGTCCAGACACGTTTCGATTTTTAAAAAATTCTGACGATTCTTAAACTATTTATAAGCATATGCAATTGTCGAAGTTTCTTTTTACTTTTATGTGCTTTATTGTATAAAACTCGTTTTAGCCCAACGTAAATGTCCGAAAGTTTGACGCATAGTCTACAACCATAATAAATTGCACTTAGGGGTGAAAAAATAAAAGTTTAGTATTATGTGGTAATTTTGCTTTATAAACGTTTAAAAATCAAATTTAAATGAAAATTTCGCCAACATTTCGAAAAAAAAGTATTCTGTCCTCCTGCATCTCCGCCCTTGACTTCGAGTGTTCAACGAATTATCATCATCGAAATGTTTTGTGTATTACACGCTCCTAATGCCGAGAATAAGACACGATCATAATAATAATTGTTACACGCACTTGTGCAGTTTTATTATTTATTATCATAATCTTGAATCCGTATTCGGATATTCGGTAACATCTGCAGGATGTTCGGCATTTCGACCGGTTTTACCCTACCCAAAATTATTCATATGCTATACACTTTAACCTACCGCAGCTAACCGTTTCCTACAGCCGCGACACCGAATGTGTGTGTTTAATTTTTACATCCAACAGTAAAGAGTTATTCGTGATCACTGTTGCCGGTTCATTTTAAAAAAAAAAAAAAAAACGGGACCTTCCGTACATTTTTCGAGTTATCGATACAAATCGATTCTTACGAATGAATGTTCGGCAATATAAATTGACAAGTGTACGTCTACAATTACGGATGGGCTAAAATCTTCCGCGGTTCAATAAACATTCCGAGTCTCCCTAGGCCCTAATATCCGCCCCTGCGTACGAATCGCCGCAGCGTTATTATCGAACGATTACGCTTTACAGTGCAGTTTTGTACAATACGATTGTATTGTACCGTCCCGAAGTAACCACAATATTATAAAACGAATTTTCGACGCCTGTTTTAAACCGCCGTATTATGTTTTATATAAATGTTATACTCACAGAGCACAGTCAGGGAAGACGCGGCGTTTACTTTGCCCTGGTGATTTTCTGCGTAACACACGTACTTTCCTTCGTCTTCCGGGCTCACGTTGTCTAATCTCAAACTGCCGTCTTGCGTTATGTAAACGTGCTCGAACGTGTCCCGGTCCCCGGACAGCTTTTCGTTCCTGGAACATCCATCACGCGTTCATATCGTATACGAAAATCTCGAGATTATAATATTACATTTTTTATTTATTTATTTTTTTTTTTTTTTAATATTCTTAAAAAATATAATATATATTATAATAACACTATGACACGAATATCCGATCAGTTTTAAAGTTTCGCGTTTGTTTGTATACGCGGTTCATAAAGCAAGTGGGTATTTAATGTTATCGATAGAAATACAATATTGAAAATAAATTGATATTGAAATAAATTATCATAATACTATTCACTATATATATATATATGCACATGGTAAATCGATCGAGTGTTTAGGCGGGTTTATGGAATACTGTGTACTACGTAATCGTATACATAGATTTTATGAATCGTCCATTGTTTACTGCAAAAGTACAACAGTGCGTGTTTCAGTTTCCGTAGTTTCACAAACGGATTGAAAAACTTTATTTTAATGAAATTAACTATTGGAATGACGTTTCGTATTGGTCGAGATACGTATTATGTTTCACAAGAATTTTCGTCAGCCAAAAAAAAAAAAAAATAAAATAAAATAAAAATTATAAATAAAAAAAAATTTGATATCGTTTAAGCAGACGAAAATAAGCAAACAATAACATTTTTTTGTCGTAATCCCATTGTTCAATAATACAGTATCCCAATTGGCTAAGTGCATTCATTTTTACATTCATGTAAACCAATAATAAGGGAACCCAGAAAAAATTCAATCTCTGTAGTATAATAGGAAAACCCAAGTGTTTATGTCCGCTCGTCCTAATTCCCATCCCTGCAAAAATACCAGTGGATTACTTATGTCCGAAAATCCTTAAATGTCGACTTTCATGAAAACCTCGTAGCTGCGTAGTGTACCGAGATAAAAAGTAAAATTGCACTAACGGACAAACAAAACAAACGATTATTGCTCGGATTTTATTACATATAGGTTGAACTTTACTTTCGTTCCTAGAGACAAAAATAACGTCAGGGATTTTTCAAATTAGAAGACGGTAATCGTAAAGCAGAAACCATCGACGCGACGTAAACCGTAAATGTCTCGAATTTACACACTGCGCACGTTCCGACGTTCTAGCCGGAGACACGTGCGACTCCCGAAATTCAGTAACGGACCAAAGGTCGTCCTCTAACGCGCTTACGAAACCGAGAGATTTACGCCGTCAATATAATACAGTGCAAGCGAAATGTTTTGTTGACCTTATGGTGTATGGCATTGTATAACATGTATACAAGTTTAAAACAAACAATATACGGCACTATAGTCGGCTACGCAGCACTTTTACGTCCTTTTGCATGTGACAGCTGTATAGCACTCGATATTGAACCGATATCGAAAAATTGCAGTTTCTCTATGGATACCGTCGCATAAATGAAAACCAATAGCCTTCGAAAATTGTCTATGATCCCAGTGGTTTTTTTCTCCTAAAGTCTCCTAAATGATCACGGAATGATGACGGGATTCGAGCAATACCTGTAATGACTGTATGACCGTATGTGTTCCGCGATACCGATGTTCGATATCTTTTTCCAGAACACTTCCGGCCGCGGAGTTCCGCCGATTTTACACTGTAACTGCACGCTGGAACCGGCCATCGTTATGGTGTCTTTCGGGGCTTGGATCATGTACGGCCGCACTAGAAGAAGAACAAACACAAAAAAAAAACCAGTTGGTTAGATAAGGAAATTAACTTTTAAAAATGTCTCGACGAGAATATTTTTATTGGAAATGAATCATTACTCTGTGTTATCAACATGATGGGTTTCGATTTCCGGGTCCCGGCCAAATTGCTCGCTATGCACGTGTAGGACCCGTCGTCTTCAGAGTTGACGTCTCGGATGACCAGATTGCCGGGTTCCTCGATGTACCATCTGAAATGTCAGTTTTTTGTTTTTTTTAAATTTAATATCACGCAAAATGTTTCAAAATATATACATAAACGCTGACGCGTTTTCAAAACGCAAAATTGAATTCCGCGGGGTTACGCTATTATTGCACTCTGGCGAGATACTTATACATTTATTGCGATTGCCACCCATATAAAAAAAAAAAAAAAACGAAAATAAAAAAATAAAAAAAGTAATTCGATTAAAATGCGAAAATATATATTCTACTTCACTACGGTAAGTGCGAATTAAATTCCCCTCGCCGCCGCCGTTACAATTTAAATTCATATTATTATTACAGTTTTCGCTGCGTATTATATCGTTGAAATCCTCTATATTGAAATAGTTAAAGACGTTTCGTTTGCGACATTATTTCGAATTGCAAAAGCTTTTTTCTTTTATTCTTTTTCGTTTTTTTTTTTTTTTTTCATTTCGATAAAGTATTGACGGTATTAAAATGTCGTTGAAAAATTCAAATCGTTCGGCTTTAATTTTGCAAAAACATTAACGTGCCCGAAATACAATAACGATCAGTTATACTTGTACTATAATAACCTTCCGGTTCCGAAAATTTATTTAAAAACTTTTACTTATTTTTATTTTTTATCGGTTTACTCGAAGAGGATAATAATTATTGTAACACCGCGGAATCATACGTCCGCCAAGTTTAATGTCAACTATTAAATTACAGTGCTAATAATTATATTACGTCTATTTTCGCGTGGAAATTATTATTGCGTTGGTTGATAACACTGTTATTATATCCCGATTTACCCGCTTTAAAAAAAAAAATAATAATAATAATAATAATAATTTGTCTAACAATCTATACGATTTTGTTATTTTAAAGTTAAATAGTTGAACTTTTTCTGAAATTTTTTGAGCAAAATCAGCTTATTTTACTTAAGGCGGTTGAAAGCGATTCGTTTTTTTTATACATTTAAACCAGTGAGCCAGAGTGAAATAAACTACTTCTCAGTAGTACGATAATTCCTGTTTTGAAACAAATTTTCATTTTATTATAAACTCATTATGCAATTATAATTAAATTAACCAAATGAAACAATGATTCCTTAAGTACAGACAATAAATTAAATAATTCAATCAAAATTTAAATTGGTCCAGCGATAGTCGGTGATTGGGTGAATTTCACTCCGGCTGATTGATCTTAAACGCCGTAAAAACGGCCGTACCACTTTTTCTCAAATAGGTATCGGGTAATATATTATAGAGGACAAGTCTTATGACGAAGGTCATTAAAATGTAAGAAATAATTGGTAAATTTGTAAAACCGTTTCAAACTTCTTAATTACAAATCTTACCAATGAAAAAAAAAAAACAAAACAAAACAATAAAAAATGTACAAAGCGTCCATTGTTTCTTAAGTAGTTTTATCGCTGAATCAAATGCAGTGATTTTTTCTTGCTCAAATCCCGAATTTAGTATACGGTAATAGATTATTATCATTGTCATTATAAATGGACTGACCGTTTTTTGCTGTCGAGCGGCATGGGTTCGCCGTTTTTTTGCCAGGACACGGACGGTTCGGGATATCCTTTGGGCGGATCGCACTCCAGACGGACCGTGTCGCCGGACGCGGGATTCGCGTCCTTGGGCTGCGTTCGAAACTCCTGTCTGAAATCTGCAAAACACAAAGACGAGGCGTTTGGTGATGACGGTTATTTTAATATTATGTAAAGATATTATATACATGTACAATACATATCCGGAATATTATACAGGAGCGGTGGAAAACTTTCGCGCTGGGGGGGGGGGGGGGGGCGCAACAAACGAGCGGCGGGCGCGCAACGGACGGAGAGAATAAATTTACGAATAACAACACGGGGAAAAAATAAAAAGAAACCTCCTAAAAATAATAACCGTAATAAGAAAAACAACGTTTTCGGCGTACGTGCGCCGCTTAATGCGCAAAAAACAGGTGCAAACGTTAATACTCGGGCGGACGCCCAAGTCATTGCAGCGAGAGTCTACTGCGCCGCGCGATGCCCTCTTACCGCGGAGTCCGCG
Organism: Cinara cedri; assembly: GCA_902439185.1. NCBI lineage: Eukaryota > Metazoa > Arthropoda > Insecta > Hemiptera > Aphididae > Cinara > Cinara cedri. Next base: position 726,085 of record CABPRJ010002367.1, on the reverse strand, counting down.
AGGGACCGTAAAAGTTTATGGTGCCGCTTTGTTCTCGGCGGCGGCAGCGGCGATGCAAATGAGACGAGGGGGTTTCGCCAAGTGCCTATAATAAAACAACGTCTTCCCCTATCGCCCGCCCGCCCGCCCCTCGCGACCAGATATTATATATATATATATATATATGTTTATACCGGGTGTATGCGATTCGGGCGCGCGCCAGCCGCGTCGTGAAAATGTGTACGGTAGCGATCTGCAGAGAAAAAAAAAAACCGACCGTCGTTTTTTCCCCGTCCGCACCCGCTCCTCGACACCCCCTCCACCGGTGTAATAATACCGTTATACCGCGGTTACCGAGCGTCTGGTTCAACGTGGCTCGACGACGACGTGCCGCGTATCGTATAATAATACTTACGGCCGTGCCTCTCGTGTATAGCGCATACCTATACATAATAATATTATAACCCCGACGACGGCGCGTATATAACACTCTGCAGCGCCGCGGCGTAAGTACGAGGGGACGGCTGCGGGGAAGACGGAAAAGAAAAAAAAAAATGCCGCCAAAAGCTCTCAACCCCTCCTCTCCCCACCCGTCATCCGACTTAACGATAATGAACCGTAATATACGACGATCGCGTCTAACCCTCGCCACACTGCCGACGATGACTTCGCGGGTACACGGCCCAATTTGAATATCTATAATACAAGTTATGATTATCGCGCGAGCTTTACAGTACGCGATATTATTATAATGTGACTTTGACGCCCGCGCGCCCGAACGCGGATTTATTATCAACGTCTTAGTCGTGTCGATTTACGTGCGACGACTAGCATTTTCGCGCAAAGGTCGTGTTGACACCATAATAATATTATAAAGCGAGACCGCCGCCCCGTTTGTTTTACGGCCGATAATTATTCGACTCTTCCGACGCCGTCGGTCTTCTTTTCTTTCGCCGTCCGCGCATCGGAATAAATCCGAGGGAAACGATTTCATTTCGTAATCCGTCCGAAGGGAACGACGTGCCCGACTTCCTTTTATGTTTGCCGCCGTCTTGCGGGCCGCTCGGAGACTTTTTCGTTGAAAAGTTGCCCGTACCTACCTCTATAATGTTATCGCTTTTGATGACGCGCCGCAGCCGCTCTCGTTCGCGCAAAAGACGATTCTAATTACGTATTCTTTTGACCGGATTCTGCCGTTCCGTTTCGCGATATTTTATCGTCGACGGACGTCCACATGGAATAATATACATAGTTTGTGTTTTCTTTGCTTTCTTAACAAAATAAAAAAAAAAAACATTTACTCCAACGGTGGCGGTGTTCCCCGAACCCTTTGAACATATTTTCGTACGTACCGTAAGTATTCATGTATCGTCTGTTCATAATATTATTTCAACGGCCGCGTTCTTTTTGATGTTACTATATTTGTCGTAAGTCATTTCTATACGTCAGACGATTCGCTTCTCGCGATTATTATACACATAAACGTCTTCGGGTTTTCGCTTTTCACTACTCGTGATTGTATACTCTTGCCGATTAACTATATTACATACCAGATACCTCTAATTTCTCCGAGTTTTGTTAAATTCGCGACCGCCGCTTCTTTGCACGTCCTCTAGGTCTCTCCCCAGTTGGTCTCCATTTCAACTGCCGCCTGTAGACTCGTAGAATGTCTAGAATGTCGTCTTCTCGTTGCGTGTATAAATCATCGGAGATTTTGCGTACCCTTACAAAATGTGTTATCTTCCGGGAACTGCAGTTGTCGTCTCCCGGATCTCTTTGTTTATCATTCCGCGTCGGCATCCCGGTTCGCTGTCATACACCGGATCATTTTATTAGGAAATAATTAAACGATTTGTAGGTAATATTACACCGATCACAACGGTAAATCCGTTGCGAACAAAAAACTTTTCTGATCCGAACTTGGACGACATTTTTTGCGTGATAAAATCGAAAAAAATAATTCCTCTTTGTCATTAGATATTTCGACCGTTTTTACTGGCCGACATAAATGTTTTAGTACACCGCAGTGTCCCGAGCGAGCGATAAATACGCATTGTTTAATGTCGGTAAACGACGCGCGAAATTTTCCCATCGTTTTTATTCCCCTACATAGGAAAACCTAAAGCACTATGTTTTTCGGCGGACTTCTAATCCATATATATATATATGATGTACGTCTAGTGTAAATACGTAATTGAACGATTGCGTTACTTCGCGTTTCCCGGCGAAAATTAAATTCCGTATCGCGAATTAGACGTACACGCACAGCTTTTGGACAGCCGCTATGCGTCGTACAACACCGTCGTCGTATAACCCGCCTACCGGTGTATTTTCGCGGCGTTTCGTTTTCGCTAGCGGCCGCACCGTGTACATACACAGTTTTTCAATTTCGACAAAGTAAGACCGATCCCTCCGGAGTCCATAGTTAATTTGTTAAAACCCCGGCGAAATGTAAGGCGCTAATTGATGGATATGTTCGCCCCGGCAGCGCGTACAGGTACCACTCGACTGGAGTCTTATGTTTCGCACATACACGCGTATAATACCCATACACATACATCACGTCGCATCACGTACACGATTTGGCGGGGGAGTGGGTATAGGGGAGGTAGGCCGGCTCTCGTCGTCCGCCGCCTCCCCGCCTATATATATATTCGTTATATTACGCCCAAGACGGATGGGAAATCGATTTTCGAGCGAAAAACGCGCGCGCGTCCAAAAGACCGACGACGACGGCGTCACATGCACCGTCACCGTATCGCGCGTGTTTATACCCGTGACAAATGACGCGACGCGCGCGAGCGATAAAAAGTCGGTAAATTCATCTGCTTTGCGGTTAACGCGAAAACTTTTTAGACTTTCCCGACCCGGACGGCGCGACGACACCGTCGCCGCAAACTGTCCATGGTAATTACCGTCCGTCCGCGGTCTCGAACGCCGCCGATTCGATCCCGGACGAAAAACCCGCGCGGATAATATCCGACATCGTCGGTTGTCTCTACAGATAATCGCCGAAATCGATGATTCTCTCCGTCCGCCAATCGAACAGCGTAACTCTTTCGATTCATCGATGTTTCGGGACGGGTTCAAATTGAAACGCGTTCCGTGCAACTGTATATACGGAGTACGGAAGTACAATAGGGCCGGAGAGACAAAAATAAACACAAATATATACATAAAAATAGACATGGACAAATGAACAAATTAACTGATATCAGATAAGAAAAACTTACATAAAATAAACAATGAAAAAATAAAAAGTGCGTTTTGCCGGCTTATTTTGATACGAAAAACACGATTTTTAACCGTACCTGTTTAATATATTGTTATGCAGACAAACCTGAGTCCGCATAAAAGAGGAAGGGAAACTGGCATTGTTTTTAAAATAATCCGGGATTCGGATACACCGGACTAACACGTCGCGGATTAAGAGGTTAACTGCCGTAATTCTACTCTAAAAACCGTTTTGCGCGGTAAAAACTAATCAGGTCGTATTATATATTAATTAATCACCAATATTCTCCGTAAAAACGAACAACTCGCACCGTGTAATATCGGTCTGAATTTTCAATAAATATCCACGATTGCTGAAAATAATCGTCTAAAAATCACTGGTAAATCATGAATTTTTTTTTTTTTTTTTTTGTGCCGTTTTATGCTCAAGTTTTTTTTAATAAATTCCGTTAAAATGGCCGGCTGAAAGTTCGGGTATCGTGTGTGACGTCCTCTAGTCGAAAATAATAACTATAGGTCGACTTGTATTAGCGTATAAAACAGTAAATTGCGGCATTCGTTGTGGGTACACGAGGTGTTTGAGGTTTTTTAGGGATTATTTTTTATCGCGTGGCTTTTTATTTTACATCCATTTTCCCGGATGCTCGTAAAATTATCGGCGAAATAAATAAAAAAAAAAAAAAAAAGAAATGAAAATTCTCGTAATTTCACCATTGATATTATGTTTTTATTATTATGCGTATCGTATCAAAGACTAAAGAGAACGTACCTTACTTAGTTATATAGTAATACGTATATCGCTAAGTAATTACTTTGAAGTATATTATACTGCAGCGGTGGTACGAAGGAATTTTGCCGATATCGAAAATCCAACAAACCGGCGCCGCTCGAATAAATTGCGTTAAACGGGAGACGAAAAAAAAATGTTTTAAAAAAAAAAAAAAAAAAAAAAAACAAAGATTAAAAAAAATTTCGAATGTAAAACAAACGTTTTATAATTAACGAACGTGGGTTGTTGTTGGTTTTTTTTTTTTTTTTTTTTT